>JAOSBP010000206.1:41162527-41174634 GCA_027563825.1 Erythroxylum mucronatum
TAATTTGTTGTTGCAATAATATTAAATATATTTTGTAAATAATATTAATTTAATATAAAGTATATATTAATTAATTAGAATAATGATTTTTATTTTTATTTTTAATAAATAAATAAACAAATATAAATTATTGTATAAATATAAATTAATTTAATTAATAACTAAATTATTGTGATTATATAAATATCAATTAATTTAGTTAAGAACTAAATTATCGTGGTTATATAAATATAAATTAATTTAGTTAATAACTAAATTATTGTAGTATATTCTTTGAAAAAAATTTGGTGTAAAATGGTTGGAGTAACACCAAATTTGGTGTAAAAAAATTTTAAGAATATTTCACTTTACACCAAATTTGGTGTAAAAATTTGGTGCAATGGTTTGGAGATGGCCTAATAATAGATTCCATTATTATAATTTCTATCTTGATCATGTTCAATGTAAGGTAAAGTTCGTAAGATTTTCTTATTATAAGAGATGTAAGCGAATTTGAATAAATAAAGCTAATTTAACATATTAATTATATAATGTAATAAAATTATTTTTTGTAATTTCAAGTTTGGATATATTAAATTATCAAATTAATATTTGGATCAATTTTATATATATTACAAGCGAAGTTTTTATTTTTATTGCGCTAAAAATACTAATTTATATCAAATATGTATGTAATACCAAACATGACCTAAGTAGCTAGTACTAACAAAGAAGTTTTTGGGAGGGGATAGCTATTAAAAGACTATAATATGTAGGGACGGATTCAAAATTATTTTTGAGTGGGTCAAAATATTTAAAGTACTTTTATATTATTGAGTTTTTTGAGTGGAAGCAAAATATTTAAAGTACTCTTATATTACTGAATTAAATTAATAGAGGTAAAAATTTATTATTTTTTATGAGATCAAACTTAAAATAATAATATTTTATATGAAATTATTTGGAGATACTTGCTCCTAATGTGCATCCGTCCTGATAATAAGAAAGCTTATTGAACAAAAAAGGACATAAAAAGGTACATATAAGTTGATTTTAAGTACGATAAGAGAGCAACAATAATAATATCCAATATGAATCTCGTTGATACGTGAGTTTTAATATCCAATATGAGTCTCGTTGATATGTGAGTTTTGGAAAAGTTTAGTAATAAGCAGTTTTACCCTTAACCAGTAAAAAGATTGTTTCTAAATGATCCACGTGAGAAGAAAGTAAATAATCGAAAATCTTGGTAGGTAAATGAGATTGATTTTCTTTAAGGTAAGAAATGGAGGAAGATAGGTGAGCTGTCGAAGAAGAAAGGAAGAAGTAACCTTTCTCCTTATTGTTTAATAAGATATAGTATTTCAATTGCATTCATCATGACTTTAAAGGGATGTGAATCTGCTAAAATGATGTTATTAAGTGAATTTGAGTCTAAAATCGAAGTATACTATTAAAGTTTGATTGGATCCATTGTCATGTTAGTAAACAACCAGTCTTTGTCCAAAGCACAAATGGCAAGAAAAACAATTCTCTTGATTGTTATCATATGTATTGATACAAAACTTCACACTCCTGCTATACTTAGTAACTATACAACAACAATTTTAAGTTCATCTTCCTGCCACTTTGGGTGACACCGATCCTTCCTGCGACATGTCAATGGACAAACCACCGCTTCTACTCAGAGCATAAACAACCTCCACCATGGTTGGCCGCTTGGTGAAATCTTGGTGCAAGCAAGCAATTGCTACGCTCATTACATTGATTACACTTTGTATTGGGCAACTAGACTCGTCTGAAACAAGCACCTCGTCCATAAACGCCTTCAATCTTCTCTCCATCGTCTCCTCTTTTCCCTCCAGAATCCCACTTACTTTAGCCCACAAACACTTACCCTCTTTATCAATGACTTCTTCTCCTGAAACTAGCTCGAGCAACAGCACTCCGAACGCGAAAACATCCATTTTCGTCGTCACCTGCCCTTCTGATATGCATTCTGGTGCAATGTAGCCTTGAGCACTAAAAGTGTGCTTTGTCATGGCAGTTAAGCCGGGTTTCGCAAGCCCGAAGTTGGCAATTTTGGCTCTCATTTTCGAATCTAAAAGGATGTTGCTACTTCTCATGTCTTTGTGCACGATTTTTGGCCTAGTGTGTTCGTGGATGTATTGGAGGCCATTTGCGACGTCGACTGCAACGCTCAACCTTGTTTTCCAGTCCAACTTCTCGGTCTTGTGGTCGTGCAGCCATGAATGTAGAGACCCGTTTTCCACATACTCATAGATTAGGTAGAAATTTGCATTCTCAGGATCCATGCAAAGCCCCTCTAACTGCACTAAATTGCCATGATTAACCTACAAACCAAAGGATGACGAATAAACATGGTAAGTGAAATTGGTGCTATCTAATAACGATTTATGATCTGTGGTCTGAAATTTTTTCTGCATTAGATCGGATAAGCAGAAGTGTATTGGAGAAAGGAAGTGTAATTACCTTCTGCAAAATCCTGAGATCCTCACTGGCATTCCATTTCATCTTCTTAATGGCAAAGACCTCCCAATTAATGGACCCTTTATAGACAGAACCTTGAATTAAGCAGTTCTCACTAAATCCATCTGTGGCTATTTTTAGTTCATCAAGCTTGAAGACCCTGTACTTGTCCAAGCAATTTGATAGATCTGCCAACAAACTTGCCTTCATATTTTTTAATCTTTTACCTTTCCCCTGAAACTTTGGCATCTTCTGCTCATCATCCCTTACCTTCTACCTCTTCAACCAATTATCCTCTCTATAAACCCAAACACAGATTACCAAGAACAGCAACAGACAAGTAGTTCCTATCCCAATTTCCAATCCCTCTATTAAATAATGTCCCCTGTGATCTTTTGCCCAATTCATCCTAGAAAGCGACGGACGAACATCTACGATAGACTGAGTTTCTACTCCAAACCTTGAAGCAACAATTGATAGATTATCAGAAGGTTGGAACACATAGGATATCAGATAATTCACCATGTTTTGCAGGAGGGACAAATCAGGGCACTTGCAAAATATTGGAAAGATCACATCTTGGCCAATTTGGAGATCAGTTGGAATGAGGGTCGGATTCACCACCTCCACGGACTGGTAGGTGGTGAGGTTTTGAAACTCCTCGGTCGAGACATAGTAGAAAGTGTCACCTTCCTTGATTTTGTACGTAACATTTGCATAAAAGATGCTGAAAGTGGAATTGATTTCGTGACAAGAACACGACAGAGGAACCAACAGAGGTTGGTCCGGTTTGAGAGGTGTAGTTGGAGTGGACACCTTGTTCAGTTTTGATATCAGATGACTGTTAACTGAGAAAAGGTCAGCGACCGTAGCCGAATCAATAAAACGAGGAGCCATGGTTCGGTAGAATGCATACGTTTTGCAGGGAAAACCGGCTTGGGCGACTGAACAGGTGAATCCTTGGGTGCCTGGTTGTGCATGCAAATGTTGGATCAACAAAAAGTTGTAACAGAGACTGAAGAAGATTGAAGACACTAACTGGGGTTTGGTTCTCATTTCTTCAAGAACGGTGGGTTGGTCTGTTCATTTAGTTGATTGCCGAATGAGTTCATGGTTGGATGAATGTTCCATGCTTCTCAAGTGGAAAGTAGAGAGAGATCCATTGAAATGTCTTTAACTTGAACTCAGTCCAGAGAAATGGATCTGTTGGAGCTGATAATTGGATTCACATATGCTTCGTTCGTTCTAAGTTGGTTTCATGCACTTCGAAGAAGAAGTGCTTTTATTTGTCTTTACTTAGTTTTTCAAATTCATACCAGGGATTCGATATGCTTTATTTCATACCGTTTAACACGTCCTGTACTGCAATTTTTGTGCCAAAACGTGGAACTGTACAAGCGGACTTCGAGCCCTTTTAATGCACAATAATAGCTTCAATTTCGCTTATTCAAAAACGGTAAATCAGATCTCCTGCTTAATTTTACTCTGTATTATTATGTCTCATAGAATTTTAGTCATTTATTTTGCGAGATTTATGCGGACTCTATGCGGATCCCACATAAATAAATGGTTGAGATTTATTGAATACAATAAGACACCGTAATATTAAACAGAGGATCTGGACTCAGTGAATCTATAGCACATCATACTAGGAATGACAAAAATTATTCAACTTAGTCTAAAGTTATCAAGTTTGATTAGAGTTGAGTGAGTTTCGTGTCATGTTTAATTTTATTAAGATTCAGGTAGAGTTCAAGTTCGAAGCATTCCATCAGGATAAAAGTCCAAATTTTAAAAATTTTTAAACAAAACAAATTTGTTTTTAATTTTTAAAATTTATAAAAACATTTAATCTGACTCTACCCACATTTAACTGAACGCTCAAAGAAGGACCTAATCTATTATCAAACTTACCTCAAATGATGGGCCCGTTGTCAAGCCTGCCTTAGACGAATAATTTAATAGTCAAATATAAGAATGGTAACGGCCGCTTCACTAATTTTTTAATTAAAAGTATGAAATAATGTCTTTTTTAATTGAGTTCGGACTTGAGCTGTTTAAACTCAGACCTATCCGAAACCTAATTCTTTTATGACATTTTACTTAAAATAGTTAAATTTCGAATCAGTTTGGGCCTGAACCTCACCCATAAATTAATCCGTTAAAAATACCTAGATCTGGCCCATGGCCAGACTATATTTGCAAGTTGCGACTGAGTTGTTCACGGTCGAGTGTGGATTCATTTACTTGTTTCTCAATGTGAAAATAGAAAAATGAAAATAAGATATTAACTAGTTTAGATACATCTACGAATGAAAAAAAATTTTAAATAAAAAATTGAACTATGTTTCAACTTGCATATAAATTTTAAATTTAAAGTACTTGAATGCAATTTAATATATTTTTAATTAAATTCAAGTCAAAAATTAAAATTTAATTTAAGAAAGATTTATAATTTTAAAATTTTAATTGTACTTATTTAAAGAATTAATTACTAAAAAAAGTCCAAACTTTTCTCAATTTTTTAATTATAGTCTAAACTTTAAAAAGTTACAATAAAATACTCAAACTTTCAATTTTTTTCATTATAACTTGTCGTTAGTCTCACCATTATCTTAGCGGACGTGATAAGGCCACGTGTTAAAGGACTCCTACTAGTCAGACATGTCAGCGTCATTAGTTGAAGCTTGTTTGATTAACGAAATGAAGTCTGATGGTAGTAAAACGATATCATTTCAAGAAAACTGAAAGAAGACTAGCTCCCTATTTCGTTCTCACTCAATCTGTAACATAAAATCTCTGGGTTTTTCGACATTGTTTTGTCCCTCCCTCCCAGATGCACATATAGAACTTCTAAACTACCAGTAAATTTCAGGTGGATTTAGAAAGCCTAGTTATAACTGGACATTTGATAATCCTTATGGTTTGGCAAGAGATCCTCAGAAGTAATGGAGAGCTCAGTACAAGTTTGGGAGACATCAAACCTGAATATATTGTCATTTATAGAATAGCCTGGACAATGTTGAAACACGGTTAACTCAAAATTCATGGCTTCGTTACGTTCTCTCAATGTAGCTTGGATCGGTGTACATTAGTGTGACAAATAATTAGTGTGAAGAGTATGATATGCTTCAAACTTCAGATTTGAAAAAACTTTTAGTAAACTATGGCAATCAATATGGCTCGTATTTTCTGGGGATATGCTCTCACTGTTTTCTTGTATTACAGCTTACAGGCTAGTAGCAGTTGAACTGCTTTTGAATCTCTTGCCGTAGGCTTTTTTGCTATCATGCTATGTCCAAATTCTGAGTATCTGCCAGGATACCTGTAAGCTGTAATACAAACTATTGAAATGCCATTTTTGATCAAGTATTGCTATTCTTTCACCCTGTGCAATGAAGCTGCCATACGTAATCCAAACAAGAATCCCAAAGAAAAGGTTACAAAAAAGGGAGAGGGATGCACCAAAACCAGGCAAGCTTTACTTATCCCATTACATCTTTCAAATAATAGTAATGCCACAAGCACCATTAGAAGAGGACTAAATAGAATCAAAGCCATTGGAATTGAAATTTGAATTGGTCTTAATTTTTTGTTTTACATTCATATTGTTTCATTATCCTTTTAAAATGTAAGTTATGGACCCAGCTAAACAAAACACAATCTCACCCCCCACAGCAGCACCAGTGCAAGCAGTTCGCGATGCCTCTAAGGGAAAGAACAGATCTTTGGTTTTGGTTCAAAATGAAGGGACAAAAAATATAGGCATTTATTTGATTTTTATTGTAGATTTCCATACAGTGTAAACCTTGAGTGTGATGTAATGGAGACATATTGGAGTCTCTTTTATGTAATTATATTGAAAATTTTACCAAATATGATATCTTCAAGAGTTATTAGTTTTCGACTTTAACAGATAATGGCAATCTTGTTCTTCACCAGTCATATTTTCACTGTCCACCTGTTGGTGATATTCCTTTTCAGCCATTATCCACATCTAATACCTTCGCTTTTCCTAGTATTAATAAGATTGTTTATCTGAAGATTGGCGGACCCTAGTTATTGAGGTGTGTAGACATGGAAGATACATGGGCTTTCACTGCAAAACTCAAGTTCTTCTGCATGTTCCTGGTCCTATTTTCCCGAGACTAGCTTACATACGTACATGTATATGTTTATATATATACACCATACAACTATGTTTCTTTTCCATGTGAAGTGTATATAAAGCAACTTCTTGCTATTAGTGATTCCATTATTAACAGGTTGCCCCTAAAATTCTCTTTACATATCAATACATACCTCATCTTCCAAATGCCAGATATTGACATTCAGACAACAATGTGGAAGATATTGTCCAAGTTTTCCATATAGAACAACTGGTAGAAGAGTTACATATATATTTATAATTATGTAAACAATTGGTCATACTTCAAGACCAAATCAAAAAATAGAAAACAAACAAGAAATTTATAGAAAAATAGGATAGATGTGTCTTTGGATCGGGAATTATAGGGCATACAAATGATACTATCTGTCTTATCCAATTATGCCAATTATGTTCAACCACAACTGTAACTGAATTTGACTAACATAATCTTTGTTATATTGGTGTTTAAATGAAAAACTTCTCCTTATTTCAATCTAACCGTGATTGTTATTTTTAAGGTGAATATCTACATGTTATAAACAACAAAATTTTCATTACCTAAATTAGTAAATTACTAACGAAACTACTATTTTGATCTGAACTATTAATGTTTTAAAAAGTTGATCAACTAATTAAAATTTTCAAAAGTTTTAGTATTAAATTTAAAAAATCTAAAAAAATTGGACAATTTAGTAACGGTTATCCCATATTTTAGGTTGAGTAACCAGCACTCTTAGCTAGTTTTGTCAAAATCATGAATCATTTCATTTATATAGGGATATCTTATTTTTAAACTAAAACATTTATATTAAATTTCAAAAACTAACGTGGATAAGATCATTTCGAATTGGGTGTTTGATTTGCTTTAAATATTTTTAAATAAAAAACTCATTAAAATGAAAATTATCCAAATCCTATTATATTAAACTCAAATTATTTAATTTGAGCAAATTAAACTATTATATAGAATGACCTTACTTCAATCTAACTCAATGTCATCTCTATTTTTATTTTTATGTAACAAATAAAATAAAAAATTCATAATCATTAGTAATACAAATGTAAATAACGAAATTTTATTTTAATAATGATACAATTGATTGTTAATACTGATTAACTAACAAGGTGTAGATTGTAAGAGTATGCTTGATTCACATGGAAGAATAGTAATAGGAATTATGATAAATATAGTGAGTAATGAAAATGAATATAGGTCTTATTTGGTAAATGACTTATCGACCATTTTTTGACAGATCGAATGGTTTTTAATTGTTTCGTCATGTCAAACCGCTGATAATTATCTTTGGTAATCAGCTGATTGAGTTTACGGATTGAATTCAATCCGCTAATTTTGAAAATGCTCCAATAAAGAGCATTTTCAATTAAGAGACTAAAAAATTATTATATTCAAAAGTTATTATAAATTATTCAAAGAGGTAGAAATAGAGATAGATGGAGATAGAGTAGAGATAGAGATAGGTGGAGATGGAGATAGAGATAAAGATAGTACGCTTATTATTTAAATTTAATATTTTAAATTTTAATTTTTGAAGTTGAATTAATATCAAATTTGAGTTAGAATATACAATGAGTTATCATCGCATCATATACGTCTTCCTTTAACTTTGAAAGTAAATATAAAGACAACTGAAATGATCAAGTAAATTGCACGACAAATAATTGAGGAATATCTAATATAATACTTACGTCCTTATAAATTATTTTACACATAAATATTTAATACTAAAAAGTTAATTTATTAAATATTTTTAAATAAACAACTAATATTATTTGTTGGTCGGCTATATTAATCTATTGTCAGCTAATCACCTAAAGAATTAGCTAACAAATTATTCAAAAAGAGACACAACTGCTGAGCTCAAAATAGCCTCTGCCGGTTTCCAAAAGTTACCAACGATTGTGCGGCAGGCCACCAAGTAGTGCCACCATAGTTTGAGGCTGAAGGGGCTGCGCAAAGGGGAGCAGAGACTCATAAATTAAAATTAAATTATTTTAATTAAAAAACAATTAATTCAGCAGATTTGTCAAATAAAGGTATAAAAAAAACAATTAATTCAGCAGATTTGTCAAATAAAGGTATAGAATATTGCCCAAATATAAAAATAATATTTCATTAAATCATAATATATTATCAATAATATATTTTTTCGTTCCTTACCTTTCTTTCTCACCGTACCTATTAACCAAACACCTCATTCAATCTCATCCTGTCAACATTCCACAATACACGACTTCATTTTCACCATCTCACTTCTTTCCTTATAAGGTATTCCGACAGCGGCCATTATGTCATTCGAAATCATGTTTTTGTTGTCTCTGTTTTCATAGTACCGTCTCCAAACATTTTCCGGAGGAAATTGGGCAAAAAGGAGCTCAAAATGTTTTTGAAGCTTCAGTACTTGGATACTAATTGCCTCCACATTTTCGCTTCCAGCAAGACCACAACCAACGTTGGAGCTCCAATTTCCACGAACTCTGGAGTTTCGCTGTCTGTGTCTCCTCCTGATAATGTTTCTGTTCAGCCATTCAAGAAATACAAGGTCCTTGAGACTGTCACTCGCAATGGCGCTGTTACAAATTTAAATGGAGTAATTCACAAACATCTTCATGAGGAAACGAGTAGAGCGGTTGTTGTTCGTGAACCCAAGTTCGATAACCAACGTTCGGAGAAAAACCCAGATGGAGAACCGAGAGAACCCACTTGGGATAGTTCTAGAATTGAGGCTGTCAAGAAATCTGGATTGGTAATTAGAGGGTTGAGGGAAAATGTCTCGTTAGGAAATGTGCGTGCCAAGTGTTCGATGAAATACGGAGGCTGTATTCCATTGATTTTGCAAGCTTTGGATAGGGTTCAGGACTTGGATGAGGCCTTTCGGCCATGGGAGGATACGCTTAGTAACAAAGAGAGGAGTATAATTCTAAAGGAGCAATCGAGCTGGGAAAGAGCTGTGGAGATTTTTGAGTGGTTCAAGCGAAAGGGTTGCTATGAGCTGAATGTGATTCACTATAATATCATGCTTAGGATACTTGGCAAAGCACGAAAGTGGGAACATGTTGAGAGTTTATGGCATGAAATGTGTGATAGAGGCATATCACCTGTTAATTCTACATATGGTACACTAATTGATGTTTACAGCAAAGGCGGCCTGAGAAGAGAGGCAGCTTGCTGGCTTGAGACGATGAAGTGGCAAGGAATGGAACCTGATGAGGTAACAATGGGGACTGTTGTTCAAATGTATAAGAAAGCGGGGGAGTTTCAAAAAGCCGAAGAGTTCTTCAAGAGGTGGTCGTTGCGTGAACATTCTAAGCATGAAGGAACGTGTACAACTATAGCTAAAGGAGAGGAATATGCTCAAGTGAATGTATCTTTGAGTTCACACACATACAATACGTTAATAGATACATATGGAAAGGCTGGCCAACTTAAAGAAGCATCCGAGACCTTTGGACGGATGCTTAGAGAGGGGATTGTTCCAACCACAGTAACTTTCAATACAATGATTCACATTTGTGGTAACCATGGACACCTTGATGAAGTGTCTTCTTTAATGCAAACAATGGAGAAACTTAGATGCCCACCAGACACAAGAACATATAACATCTTGATTTCCCTACATGCCAAGCATAATGATATCGACATGGCTGAGTTCTACTTTAAAAGGATGAAAGAGGCACAGTTAGAGCCAGACCTTGTGAGTTACAGGACTCTTTTATATGCATTCTCTATTAGGCATAAGGTTAGTCAAGCTGAGGCACTTTTATTCGAAATGGATATGAAAGGTCTTAAGATCGATGAATATACCCAGTCTGCTCTGACTAGAATGTATATAGGTTCTGGGATGCTTGAAAAGTCATGGTTGTGGTTCAGGAGGTTTCACCTTGGAGGAAATATGAGTTCTGAGTGCTATTCTGCCAACATTGATGCTTATGGGGAGCGTGGGTATACTTTGGAAGCTGAGAAAGTATTCACTTGCTGCCTGGAGATGAAGAAACTTAGCGTCCTTGAGTTTAATGTGATGATTAAAGCATATGGTTTAGGACAGAGTTACGATAAGGCAAGTAAACTGTTTGAAAGCATGGAGGCTCATGGTGTAGTTGCAGACAAATGTACCTATAGCTCTCTTATACAGATTTTGGCTAGTGCTGACTTTCCTGAAAAGGCAAAACTATACCTGAGGAAGATGCAAGATGCAGGATTGGTAAATGACTGTGTTCCATATTGTGCTGTGATCTCAAGCTTCGTGAAGCTAGATAAATTGGAAGCAGCAGTGGCACTATATGAAGAGATGCTTGCCTTTGATGTGAAGCCAGACATCATAGTTTATGGGGTATTGATAAATGCTTTTGCTAATGCTGGAAGTGTTAAAAAAGCGACCACTTATGTTGATGCAATGAAAAAGGCAGGTCTGCCTGGGAATACAGTAATTTACAACTCCTTGATCAAGCTCTATACCAAAGTTGGATACTTGAAAGAAGCACAGGAAGCATACAAACTACTACAATCATCAGATACTGGTCCTGATATATACTCTTCAAATTGTATGATAGACCTTTACACAGAGCAATCTATGGTTGAACAAGCTGAAGAGATATTTGAAAGTTTGAAGAGAAAAGGGCAAGCAAATGAGTTCACTTTTGCCATGATGTTATGTATGTACAAGCGACTTGGCAGGTTCGAGGAAGCCATTCAGATTGCCAAGCAGATGAAAGAATTAGGGCTCTTGACCGATTTATTGAGCTACAATAACGTGCTGGGGTTATATTCATTGTATGGTAGATTCAGAGAGGCGATGGGAACTTTCCAGGAAATGGTCAAAGCTGCCATTCAACCTGATGACTGTACATTCAGATCTCTGGGAATAGTTTTACTGAAATGTGGAATATCAAAGCTAGCTATTAGCAAGCTAGAGGCCGCGAGAAAAAAGGATGCACGGAGTGGCTTGCAAGCATGGTTGCTAGCTCTCTCTTCTGTACTTGAGATAGATTACGACGATGATCTATGATTTAGCAACTTTTTAGCAGCTTCCGCAGAATTTCGGTAGATAAGTATGTTGAATATTGGTGGGATTGTAATGCATAAGCAAATCTGTAAATACTTGGACCATAACCCGTATAATGTAAGAACAATCCTCATAGACAGTTCCCAATGTTCAACCAGTTTTGCATCAATTTGTTCCTGTCCTCAATTCGTCTTCTGCCTTTGCTCTTCCAGATCAAATAATATTTTAAGCCAGACAGGAGTAGAAGATGTTTCTTGGATGCCGGGGCCAGGCAAGTGAATCGGTGATAAGTAATGGTTCCAGGGAGGTGCATTAGCAGCTACAGGTTAGAAACGCGCAAGCCCAACTGGTCTGCCACAACATGTAACACGTCCCTATTCCACTATATAATACTCCCTCTGATTCATAATAAGAGTCTTTTTAGAAGAATTGTAATTATTCAAAATAAGTGTCGTTTGCGACTTTTT
>JAOSBP010000206.1:41178727-41192124 GCA_027563825.1 Erythroxylum mucronatum
CTAATAAAAGGAAATTCTATCACCACGAGTGCACCGTTATTCTCTGACTTAGCCGGTGTCCAGATGTCAATTCTTCACGTAATCAACATGCCAATTGGGCGGGTTCTTTGTCCTCAAGCCTCTCCTTAATACAGTCGAGTCTCCAATAGATCTGGGCCTCAATATTGCAGCATCTTGGGTCATAACAGAGGAGTATTTGTCATATGAATTGTGAATTTGATAATTATATGTCCAATTATGTTATTTAGGGGGAGTTTTATATTTGTGACAAACAACGCCAAAAAGGAGGAAATTGTTAGGATATATGTTATATATCTAAGTAATTAGTTTTGACATTCTTTATTAATTAGACCTATAAGTTATTAATTGGATGATGATAGCTAATCAATAATCCTTGTTTAACTTCGGTTCAAAAAGTTATTTTGGATAATGTTCTAGATGTTATAAAATCCTATTTTGAATAGATGTATATCTTGAGAAGATGTGTGGTGGATTACGTTAATGTGTGGCTGAAAAGCATCGCTAGAATTTACTTGTGAGTTAATTGATTTCTGTGAAAAAATTGAGGTGTGCAGTTTCTGGGTGTGTGAGACCTACGGCTGATGGCTTTGGTGTGTATTGTGAGTGCTTTGAGTGTAATGTGTGTGTATTGAAGTAAAGTGTGCAAAATCCATATTGTGCGTGGGAGCGAAGAACTCTTGGTAATGTTGGGAACATGAATTTTGCCATGTCCTTAGTGAATTAGAAAACTTGCATTGAGAGGTATATGGGCGTTCAACAGTAAAGATCTTGACAACATTATTTTCGAATGTGAGCAGCTGGTTTAATGATTAACTGATTTCAGGTGTGAGATATCTAGGTGTGTAGATTGATGAATTGTTATTGTGGCTGTGGGTGTCCTATACAGTTGCGCTGACATCTGGATGTGGGCTGCATGTTTTTGTGTTTTTCATGGTGTGCTCTTTGCTTGACTGATAACAATTAAAGGTGTGCAGTGTGTGTTTTCTGATTGAGAGATTCACATTTTTATGTTGATTGTGTGAGGGTTGCTCACGCTGGACAGTCATCCTTGTAGAGTGGCTCGCGGTTGGACTGATTGGTGTGTTGCATGTGACTTCAGTCGTGGGTTGTTTGGTGACTGGACAACTGTAACTTTATTCTACGCTTTGCGTGAATCAACTTATAGTGTGGGAACAACTTTCAGATTTCTTTTTGAGGAGCTAAACCGTCAGGGAAGTTGTTCTGTTTGAATCTCGACTGTGCTTAGATTTTGTTATTAATTTTTTTAAAACAATTGAGTCTTTTATTTATTGTCTTTCAATTAATAGACTGTCGAGATAAATTCTCTATGGAGGTTAACACGAATCGGTTGTATTATCGGGTGTAAAAATTTTTCACGAAAAGTGAGATTAAGAGATAGTGTCAAGGGTTGAGTAGTGTCGGCTCAATAAAGTCTTGAGTAAATTTATTGTACTTCGGTAAAAGTAATTAAATCGGGTGAAAATATCGGTGTTGATTTATCAATCTGTGTTAACAAATTTTAATGTTGATTTATTTTTAATTCTTTTATTTTTTTTTAATTTTTTGTGTTTGCTATATACGAATCGGAAAGTTTGCCGAACAGTCTGTCTCCTCAATTTTTCAGATACTCTGATTTTTCTCAGAATTTTCAGAGAACTTCTGTTGGTAAACGTGAAAAACGGTTTTGTTTTGATTTTTCCCGGAAAATTCTGTTATGTATGGATAGCTGCATATCCACGTCTTACTGGCAAACGTCTTACTGGCAAATGAGGAATTGACTTATCAATCTGAAAGCAAGTGAGAAAGAGAGGCAGTAGATTTTCACGCCCTAAAATTGACTTAAATTCTTCAAGTCAATGCGGGGACACTCTAAATAATCCAACATTTTTCCTTCTCTCTCTCTCTTCCATGCAGAGCTAAGAGGTAAAGTCACTTTGTTGCCGATTCATTTGCGTTTCTTTGTCTACTTCGTATCTATCGTTGTTTGCTCCGGTGAAGCTTTGTACTGCATGTCTTGAGAAACAGCAAGCTAATAATTTCTTCTGGCTTCTGTTTCAATTAATTCATTTTCTTGGTTTTTGAGGTGTAAACAGTAAATAACGTGAATTTTACATGCTTAACCTAACCCAAGTTCTTGATAATAACATACACATAATTCTTTTTTTTTTTTCCCTTCGTGGTAAGTTATTGTGATTGTTGATCCTGGATACACTGGAAGATATGTAGTTGCTTTTTCACTATCTTTTGATTTCCTTTAATTGGTCTTCTTGTTAGGTCAAACTGTTAAGGCTAAGTCGGTCCAGTGATCAGGTTGACTGGATGCGGCCTTCCTGGAAATCATTGTAAAGCTGTTTATATCTAAAACTTTGATATTATCAGCTACGAAGAAAAGGAGTGTTATGGTGCTGGCAAAGAACACAGTGAATCAAGTGATTTGATATACATATTGTCAATCACTGTGTTGAGGATTCATCACGGTGAAATTCAAAGGCAATGGAGATGATTCCCATGGGACCTCTTTTGGCTGTGCTAATAAAACAGGTCCTTAAGACAGCTGAGGCTGCAAAGGATGTTCTCATTGAAAAGGAAAGTTTCAAAGTGCTATCCAAGCACCTATTTGACATTGAACCAGTGTTGAAGGAACTGCAGCTTAAAAAACTGAACGATTCTCAAGCTGCTAGGCTTGCACTTCAAACTCTCGAAGCAGATGTCAAAAGGGCAAACAGTTTGGTTGAGAAGTATAAAGGTCGAGCACGTTTCTACCTACTTGTAAAGTGCAGACACATTGTGAGCGAGGTACAAGAAGTGACTAGGGATATTGGGAGGTCTTTGGCTGCATTTTCTCTTGCAAATGCGGATGTCCTTTCAGGTATGTCAAGCCAAGTGAATAGGCTACACAATGAAATGCAAAGGGTTGAATTTGAAGCCTCAAGTTCCCACTTCCAAATTGTTGACAAGTTACACCAGGGTATTCGAGATCAGAAACTAGACCAGGAGTTTGCAAACCTTATGTTGGAAGAAATAGCTACAGCAGTGGGGGTGCCAGTTGAACATTCGCAAATAAGCAAAGAGCTAGAGAATTTTAGAGATGAAAAAGAGGAAGCAGCCAAACGGAAAGAAAGAGCTGAAGTTTTTTTCCTGGAGCAGGTTATTGAGTTGCTTTCTAGAGCTGATGCTGCCCGAGATTTTATAGAAGTCAAGAACCAGTATTTTCAAAGGCTTCAAGCTATGGAGAGATATGATGCTAGGGAAGAACACATTGCTCCATTTACTCCTTTCCTTTGTTCAATAAATAGGACTGTGATGATTGATCCTGTTAGCCTTTGTACTGGTACTACATGTGAGAGAGCTGCAATTGAAAATTGGTTTGACCGTGGAAAGATGACCGACCCAGAAACTGGTGAAATTCTCAAAGATACAACTTTAAGGTCTAATCTTCCTCTTAGACAATCCATAGAGGAATGGAGAGAACTAAATTATTGCCTAAGGATCAGAGCATGTAAAGAAAAGTTGCTCTCAGGTTCTGATGCATCTGTGGAAGAAGCGTTAAGCCAAATGCAAGATCTAATGACAGAGAATTCCATAAACAAAGACTGGATTTGTATAGCAGAACTTACTGATATTGTCATAACCATCCTTGGAAGCTCCAGTAACACAGATCTCAAGAGGAAGATCCTAGTTACACTCAAATATATTGTGAAGGGGCATGCAAGAAATAAGGTAACCTATCTTTTCTGGTAATTTGGGGCACACACATTGGTTCTGCTAACAAGCAATGCTTTAGACATCCTTCGTTTTTACTATCCTTAATGTCAAAAATCATCTGCCGTAGATAACTTTGAACTTTAGTATTTGACACTTGCAAAACTTCTGTGATAATTTTGAAACTGTTATGTTAAAAGTTGAAATAATCATAGGTAGAATATGAATAATCTCTAATTATCCTTTGTTTTCAAACACAAAGCCAGGTTGTTAATAATGCTCTTTCTATAACTAACCTTTTCCATTTTATCCTTGAAAACTGCTATCTAGCTCATGCCACATATTTGGCATCTCTATTTAGTGAAGCATCTGGAAATTGTTGCCTTCATGATAAACATTTGGCATCTCTATTTAGTGAAGCATCTGGAAATTGTTGCCCTCATGATAAACATTTGGCATCTCTAGTTGGCGAGAAATCTGGGAATCATACTGACATAACCAGATTTTATTGGGGTGAAGTGCAGTCCTACTCCTAGAGCCAATTTTTTGGTTTGTTCTTAGCATAACATCTAATTCATTTTGAAACATTATTTATAGGTTTTATTTGAGAAGAAATAAAAATGTAAAGTAATAGTCTTATTAACTTGAGAGATTGGAGTTCTAACTGTGAATCATGTTTTATAGGAAAAGGTTATTGAATATGGGGTTTTGGATGACATCATTCCCTGTTTAGCACACAATTCAAACATTGCAAAGGATGCGGTAGAGTTGCTTCATGAGTTACTGCAGGACAGGTCTACTTGGAATGTGTCTGCCTGCCGGAAACTTTCAACACAATGTGGAGCAGTTGGTTGCCTTGTCGCCCTTTTGAGTGGGCCAGTGAGAGAGTCAGCTACCTATGCAGAGACAATATTGAAACAACTTTTTGAAGTTGATGAGGAGAGCATTTCTCAAGCTGCAAAGTCGGGCTGGTATAAACCACTGATTGACAGGCTTGTACAAGGTTAGAAGTTTTTTCCTTCTTTCAGTGTGATTTTAGTCAATTCGATGAATTTAAATATCTGGCCAAAATTAAAGGCTCTCCAGTTAATATAGTTATTTAGTTAGACCTGTCTTCAATTACCAATGATTATACATTTTATACTCTATGTTTCTTTGCTGTTTCAAGTCGTATGCATGTGGTGTGCAATGTGGTGCTACTTATGATATTATTGAGAACATTGCAATATAATATTGCATCAAATGCATTGCATCTCCCGAAACATGTGACACGTAATGATGATAAAGGTTGAATTCTTCTTCTTGGGATGCATGTCTCAGTTAATTTTCAGATAGCTGAATCTATGATTTTGCAGCTTAAAGTGCTCCGTCAATTTTAGTTTCTGCCTTGCTATTTTTACTTGCTGTAGCTTATTATCGACTCATTATCCTGAGACTGGGACACAGAATAACACTGCTTTGATTAATGTGAAAATTTACAGGGCCAGTTTCTTCAAGAGTTTCAATGGTTAGAGCTCTAGTAAATATGGAATTGGTTGATTCAGATTTGAAACTACTTGGAAAAGAAGGAATTGTCCCTCCTTTGCTTGAAATGTTGGCTTCAGGAAATATGGAATCAAAAGAGTTGGCTCTGTCTGCTCTGATTCAACTCTCTAGCTGTCGTGCAAATAAAGAGCTAATTGCCTCTGCTGGTGGGCTTCCTCTCATTCTAAACATGATATTCTCTACGCGTTTGTGCGCAATTGTTCTTGGAAAATGTTGTCAAGTTTTAGAAAAGTTTTCTTCAAATGATGATGGTACTAAATTCTTTGTTGATGGAAATGGGACTCGACTTGAGTTGGAACCAATCATCAACAGTTTATTAGCTATGAAACTTCACAATGTCCAGAGGCCTGCTTTACGTGCACTTCTTGGTATATGTAAATCTGATCCAGTGTTTGTTAAGACTGCAGTGCTTAACGCCAATGGATTGACTTTAATACTTCCTCTCCTTGATGAGACTGACTTAGAAACTCGTGAAATTGCTCTAAATCTTCTCTTTCTGTTTTCCTATCATGAACCACTAGGAGTTGTTGAGTACCTTCTTAGGCCAAGAAGGCTCGAGGCACTTGTGGGATTTCTAGAGAATGACAATGACAATAATGATGTACATACGGCTGCTGCAGGGTTACTGGCCAATCTTCCAAAATCTGAAGCTTCAATCACTGCGAAGCTAATTGAGTTAAATGGACTGAATGCTCTTGTAAATATTGTAAGAACAGGAGCCATGAAAGCCAAAGAAAATGCTCTGAGTGCACTGTTCAGGTTCACGGATCCAGTGAATCTTGAGGTGCAACGGAAGGTGGTGGACTTGGGAACTTATGACTTGCTCGTAACCTTACTCAAAACTGGATCAGTATTGGCAAAGGCAAGAGCAGCAGGACTCCTTGGTGAACTTTCCAAAAGCAGTCCAAAGCTTGTTGTCATGAACAATACAATCGGTTGCTCGTGCTTTCGACCAAAACATCCTCATCAGTGTGCTGCCCATGGAGGTATCTGCAGTGTAGAAACTACGTTTTGCCTGGTTCAGGCAAATGCTTTGCCTAACTTGATAGAACTCTTAAAGGGAAAGATTCAAATAGTTGCTCATGAAGCAATTCACACACTGTCCACGTTGGTTCAGGAAAGTTGTCCTAACAGAGGTGCCAGTGCTTTGCACGAAGCTAATGCCATAAAGCCTGTGTTGGATGTTTTGAGTTGGGGGTCAGATTCTTTAATAGAAGAAACTCTAAAACTTTTGGAGAAAGTCTTCCAGTCGAGGGAAATGGTGGATATATATGGCTCAACAAGTAGGTTACTTCTCATTGGTCTAACTGGCAGGCAAATTCACAGGGATGGTCATCTTGGTAGGAAGGCTGCAACAGTCTTATCACAACTTGAACACCATTCAAGATCATCAACATCTCTTCTGTCAGGATTATTTGGATCATAAATCGAGAAACAGACAGGCAACTAAGCTTACTTCCTATTTCTTTAGCTCATGAACGCATCATTTGCCACTACTGTCAGGCTCAGTTATCTATTCATCCCTTTTACTAGCTTTGTCAACCTTTTCTACATTATACTGGAATTGTTATGCTACACATGAAAGTCCTACAATTCCTGAGAATGGCATTGACAAAGACCTTCCATATGTACCAAACAATTCGTATACTTCAATGAGTTTATGACGGGCTGTACATATTTGGTAGTTCAATACAGCAGTAGATTTCATCCTTCTGGTTTCTAATGAGGCAGTGCCATCTCATTACTCTCCTCAGTGGCAATTGAGAACATAGGTGGGAACTTGAATTCCTTTTTTTCTTCTTCTTTGGGTTTATTCTTTATACTGAAATGTGAAATAATGATTTCATGTATTAACCTTAAGAATTCTATACACGCAAAAGCCTTGCCAATCATGTTGGATACATCTTATTTAAGAAGCTGGATATAGAAAATTACAAGTTAAATTAAATAGACCTTAACAATCAATTTCGACAGGCATTTAAGGAAAATAATAGAAAGTCACTTTTACACATGTTTTACTTAAACACACAGCCAAATATAATTTGCTAATGAAGCTAAGAACACGGCTCTTCTAGATGTGTTTCCTTGTAAGTTGTAACCCTAATTTACTGATAAGAAAGAAAATAAAAAAGATCCAAATCCTAGGGTGGCCAAGTGGTGCAACAAACTTGGACTTCATTAGGTAGAGTTGTCCATTAAATCTGAGCTACATTTAAAACTTTTTTAAGTGTTTGAATCAGAAACTATTTCCCATTCAGCAAGTAAGCAAAGTTGAAGTCGTTCGGTAATAAAAAAGAGTAGGACACTTTTGGTGGATTAATAAGACTCGAGTTTTGATAAGAAAAAAGAAGTAAAAGATATTATTTTTAATTTTTATATTTATTTTAAATTATTATGTAATATTATAAAAATTGTTAATAATTTTTTATTAAAATTTAATACAATACACTTTTATAATCGAACTCGAATTCAAATCCGATCGAACTTAAACAACCCAAATTTTAATTAAATTAAGGTCAATTCAAATTAAATATGGTGTCGTTATTTAAAAAAAATCTTAGAATGCAAGCCTTGTCATTCTTAAGAATATGTAATAGAGTGATTATTTGCCTGTTACAAATTATTTTTTAAATTACTTATATAATGATAATAATGAACATGATAAAAAAATAGTATTTGTTATTTATATTAATTTTAATCTGTATATTTTTCAAATTAACAACAATAAAATTAAATTCGTTAAAATGAGTTTTACATGAAATATTTTTACCGTTCACACGTTGGAGTGTTGTGTTTTTGTAATCATTTTACTAAAAAGGGCTCTTGACTTGAATTTCTAATAAAAGATGGTGTTGTCTTTTCATTAACAACCTCTTTTAACATTTTCTTAGAAAAGTATAATTGGATGGTAGCAACTAGCAAGTGCTTTCAAATCTTTTTTTATTTTTAATAATACTTTTTACAACCCATTTTATATTAAAATAACTTTATCTTAATTTACAACACCAAACAACACCAACTCAATCAAAGTCCTGATAATTATAAGGTCTAGGAATGTAATCCCTCCTATCTAAAACAAAAATCGTTTTAGAGAGATACACACTTATTAAGAAAGTTAATGAAATGTTTGATATACCTTTGTTAATTGCATGTTGAAGTGTCTTGAAAATATAACCTATGTAATCTATGTAATTAAGGTGCGAAAGTTTAAAGGGTAATTTTGGAAGTAAAATTATAAACATGCATGAAAAGTCACGAACGACACTTATTTTAAATAATTAAAATCCCTCTAAAACGACTTTTATTTTTGAATAGAAGGGAGTAGCACTTAGTGGGAATCTTGATGATACATAGGATTTGGAGAGGTCTAATAGTACATAATCTTATTTCTAATAAATACAAACAAATGAACAAAAATATAAATAATAAAATCATTATTACAATAAATATAAAGCAAAAATCATTATACATTTTTGTAGGCATTTTAATAAATTATACATTATGTAAAAATGTTAAAACTCTCAGATCTAATAACAAAGACACATAATAGTTAATTAATTAGCGAATAAAATTTAGTAACCGGAAATGTTGTTGAATTACAAATAGGTAATTATAGGAAAAAATCTTCCCCGTCCAAAGTATATTACAGGACGTTCACATTTTACATACGATGTTGTCCTTGTAACTACTTTATGGGTAGCAGCGGAAACCCTTTTTCAACACAGGTCATAAATTCGACAGTCAAAAATCAACATAAGTTAGCAGAAAACGACTTCTGTCCTTATTGTTGATTCAAAAGTCGCATGTTCAGACTTACGATGATGATCAATTGCATCACATCAGTTAGTTTCAGAAAGCTTTCTCGTTAATCTTCATTGGTTGACATTTTCTTACCTAATCAATTACAGAATTTAATGAGCTTTTTATCCGTATTTAATTTATCTAGAAATTAATAAACTAATAACTCAAAGCTAAATTCGAACTTAAATAAATTAAGATTTTAAAGCTCTAACATATTTTTATTACTCCCTTCAATTCAAAACAAGTGTCGTTTTAGAGAGATTTTAATTATTCAAAATAAGTGTCGTTTGTGACTTTTTATGCATATTTATGATTTTACTTTCAAAATTACCTTTTAATTTCTCTCACATCTTAATTATACATATTACACAGATTATATTTCTAAGGCACTTTAACATGTAATTAATAAGGGTATATCAGACATTTCATTAATTTTCTTAATAAGTATGTATTTCTTTAAAACGACACTTATTTTAAATAGGAGGAAGTATTAACTAATCACATTTTCACGAAACAGTGGTCTGAATTCATTGAATATTGTGGGGATAAAATCAAAATAAATGACCATAAGCCGGTGAGCGTTAAAGGTTGCGTCATGTCTGGCAACTAAGAACAGCGAGATTCGGTTGGGTTGCTTGGTACAATGATTTTATGAGCTTTCAATTGTAACGGTTAAGGAGCCATATGAAAGCCGCCGTAAGTGACTCGAAACAATGGTTTACTTAAAACAAGGTTTCACTTCATATGGTTTGTTTCATCTGCCTTATTAGTTGCTTTGCGTGTTGTACCAAAACCTTTCTGTCTCCCCAACAACACACTCCAAAATCTTCCAAATCCTTCAAACACATTTTAACATGTTTTGGATAGACAATGGTGTTAAAAAGGTTTTGTATCCTTTCCATCAATTTTGATGTAGATTGACATCTAAGTCTTTATGTGAGAAATTACTTCTAATTTAATACAAAAAAAATAGTTTAAACCCTAATAATAAAATAAATTTACTGAGGATTGTTTTGTCTGGTTCGTGTTCAAAAGATAAATGAATTATCTTTGTTTATATGGTTGTAAAGATGACCTTTACTTCTATTTCTTAAATCTTACTCTTTGTGCATGTGTGGTTTAATTTTAGAAGACTCTAAAAGAATTTTTTTCCACCGCAAAAGTTATTTTTAGAAAAAATGAGTGTTTGGCTGCAAAATTCAAAAGCTGTTTTTTTCATTAATAACCAAACAGTCAACTAACTTTTGACAAAAGCTTTCCTGGCAAAAGCTCTACTAACAAAAACTCTACTAATATAAGTTCATCCAAACGGACACTTGCTCAAATAAGGACGTTAACTTATAACATATTTGATTTTAGGGAAATATCTGTTACTCACAGAAATGATGCCTTTTTTTTGGGATTTCCAGTTTCAATAAAAATATATATATTGAAATTATGTATACAATAATGTTTAAACCACGAGACAATAAATCATCGAAATGGACACGATTTTGACCCCTTAGATATATAACAATAGAGTAAATGCTAAGGTAGTGGTACCAAACCAAACTTTATATATTAAAAAAAGATATTATATTTATTACATTTCGTGTGTGTGTGATTTCTTGTCTAACATTTCTAACTCGGGGATGGACCCAAATGAAAATCCCAGGCCCATACTCAAACCAAACCTTCAAAAGATATTCCCCTAAAAGCCACGCGCAGCAAACTGAAAGTGAAAGACACGGACATGAAGTGTAAATGCAAGACTTTGGTCTGGTGGGTATCGTTTGGTTGGAAGTTTGGGGCAATAAAAGAGAGAGAGATTGGATGACTCCTCTTCGTCTTTGCCTTCAAAATGGGACAAGACAAGACAAGACAACGCAAGTTTCAAGAAACAAATTAAATATATTTTAGGTAATATCTATTTATTACAAAATTACTGTTTTCCAACTGTTAACAACTAACGAGTCTCTGATAGCCACTGTTCACATTTGTGGTTCCGATTTTTACATTTAAAACACAAATGTTCACCACCACTACCACCGTCCACGGCCAAGGGCCACTTCATGTCGGCTCACTGTACCCAACCTCCCCAATCCCACATCTCAAATGACTCGGGAGGTTTGTCCTTTCTTGTTCTCATTCGAACATTTGTTTGTAAGCTACTTATAACATATATGTTCAACTTTAATATACATTGCAATAACACATAAACTAAATGCAGACAAAATTAAAATACTTATTGATGTTATTGCTTGAAAAGTCTGCATTTTTAGAATTCTTTTAAGCTTTCAATTCCTAATTTAATGGTGTATTTTTAGAAGAGAAAAAGAAGCTTTAAGAACTCTAAAATTTTGAATGAAAAAACATATAACAACGTGCTTCCATCAATCACATGTTCAGTTACTATAAAAACAAGATATAAATAAAACGAGATATTTATACTTATTAACTACGTAACGTTGGACCATTTATGACTATTAAGAATATGAAAAATTCTCACATTCTCTCACTTAATCCATACGTTTAATTTGGTATCAAATCCTAATCTGATCCAAATATAATATATGAATAATGATAATAAGTCATCTAATAATTAAGTGTTATCTTCCATGTATTATAGCATACTATATTTAGTGTCAACCCAAATGTAGTAACGTTACTTAATGAATAAACCCTATATTTATTCCATGTCAAAAATAATCAGTTTTATCAAAATTCAATAATCTGCACCATAATATGAAAAAAATATTTTAAAAGTTTCATGAAAACAACATTATTCATACAATGAAAACTATATAATGGAACTCGATCCCATTCTAATAACATGATCATTGAACTTCTTTGGTGGTATGCCTTTTGTTAAAAGATCAATAATCATTAATTAAGTGCTAACATATTCAATAATCACTTGCTTGTTCTTAACACATTCCATTATAGATAAAAACTTTTAATGTCGATGTATTTAATTTGGCTACCACTCTTACTGTTTTTAGCCAGAAAAATAGCAGTTAAATTGTGACAATATATTCTCAATGGCCTGGAAATGGAATCTGTGAGTCTAAGCTCATATATGAAACTATTTAGCCATACAACATATGATGTAGCCTCAAAACAAGAAACAAACTCAACCTCCATGGTGGAAGTAGCAGTCAAAGTCTGCTTGGAACTCCTCTAACATATAGCTTCATGGACAAACATGAAGATATAACTTGATGTTGATTTTCGTGAATCAATGCACCTAGCAAAATCTGAGTACTCTGCTACCTCCAAGATTGTTGGTTCATCTGTACATAAGCATGTAATTTTTGGTTCTTTAAAGGTACCTCAATACTTTCTTTACTGCTCTCCAGTGATCTAATCTTGGGCCACTCTGATATCTGCCTAACATTTCAACAGCAAATGCAATGACAACTCTTGTACAAACTTGAGTATACATTAGGCTTCCAACTGTAAAAGCATATAGAATGTTTTTCATTTGTTCCTTTTCAAAATCATTTTTTGGGCATTGGTCCAAATTGAACATATTCCCTTTCATAATGGGAGCTACACTTGTGAATATCTTTCATCCAAAATCTCTCTAAAACTTTATTATATACACTGTCGTCTTATGAGCTTCAGTCCACAAGGACTTAGAAAGTTTAGAGCTACTCAACATGCTTCGTACCATGTCTAATAATTTTCAGTTTCTTCTTTCTACCACAATTTTCTGGTCCGAAGGTCCAAGCATAGTGTATTGGACTACTATCCTATTTTCTTGAAGACACCTCACAAATAGACTAGGTTCTTGTTTACATTCAGTATATCTACCATAATATTCTCCACCTCTATCAGATCTCATGATCTTAATTTACTTACTGCATTGTTTCTCTACTTCAAATTTGAATATTTTGAAAACATATAGTGCTTCATTCTTGTTATAAAGCAAGTAGAGATACATATATCATGAGTAATCATCTATAAATGATATGAATTATTTTTTACCATACAAGTCCATATCTGGACTACAAATATCCACATGTATGATCTCTAATATGTCTGAACTTCTCTTAGCACCTTGCTTTGATTTGTTGGTCTGCTTTCCTTTTATGTAGTCTATATAAGTTTCCAAATCTCTAAAATTCAAAGTATTAAGTACTTTGTCATTCACCAATCTTTTAATCCTCTTTATGGAGATTTGTCCTAATCTTCAGTGTCACACCATAGAGGAATTTTCATTCATGTTACAACTTTTTGTTCCAGCATGAACATATGTTGCATTATAACCAATGTTATGAATTTCGTACCGGCCTCGGTACCGGATTGGGCTCTGGAACGGAACTGTACCGGTACCGGTCGGTACC
>JAOSBP010000206.1:41192224-41213439 GCA_027563825.1 Erythroxylum mucronatum
GTACGAAACGTACCGGCCGGTACCGACCGGTACGGTACGGTACTCATAAGCCTGATTATAACAGGTATTATCTTGTAAATTAAAACAAAAAAGATCATCAAATAATGTAAAATTTCTGATAAATTCAAATTTATAAGTTAACGTAAAAGATTCACCTGAAAAATGAAAGGAATATCCAAATGGTGCAAGTCATGAAACTAAAATCAATTTCTTAAAGAAATTGGGAATATAAAATGTGTTTTCTAACTTTAAAATAAAACCAGTACATAAAATTAAATTGCAATCTCCAACAGCCTCTACACGCGAACGTATCTTTTTTCTATATAAGATATACTTCTCACTTCCTACTAGCTTCCTTGGGTTTTGTAGATCATGCAACTTATTTGTAATATAGATTGTACAACCTGAATCAATCCGCCACGTCTTATGACAAATTTAAGCTATATTAGATTCAAAACAAACTAATGAGATTAGATTAGTTTTCTTTTCAAGTCATTCCTTATGTTTGACACAATCCTTCTTCATGTGCCATTTTTTCTTGCGAAAGAAACACTTGGATTCCTTCTTAATGTCAGCTTGGGCCGGTATTTGACCTTTTCTTCCCCTTGAGTTGGCTTGATTTTTCTTCTTTCCTTGAACAACTAGATGTGCACTATGCAAACTCTCTCCATGTTCCATCGACGATCTCCCTTCCTCTTGAGGACATATGGTCATTAATTTAGTTATTAACTACTTATTCTTATGTGTATTATAAGAGATTTTAAAGGGTCCGCATGAAGGTGGAAGGATGTTCAAAATGTAACGCACTAGGAAAGAATCAAACATCTCATCCTCGAGTTTCTTTAACTAAGCCACAATGTCCCTCATCTTCATTACGTGCTCATGCACACCTCAGAAACCGGTGAGCCTTATAGATAAAAAATTCATAATTAGGGTACTTGCAAGTACTTTGTCTGAAGCTTTGAATTATTCATCAATAGCCTTCAGTAGAACACGAACATTTTCATATTGTTCTATGAAACCACGAATGCCAGCAAAAATTTTGGTTTTAATGAACATCATACTTAGGTGTTTAGATCACTCCCAACATTCATAAAGAGCATTTTCAACTGTAGTGCTAGCCTCCGTTACCTTAGGTGGTTCGTTCTTTCGGATAGCATAATTAATTCTATCCACTACAGAGAAAGAATGATTCTCTCCTTCCAAATCTTATAGTTTTCACCCTTCAATTTTAGAATTTTATAACTTGTTTCAGAGAAACTAACAATTTAAATAGCTACATAATTTAAGCATATATGCTACTTATCAATAAATTGAAGCAAACAAACTATAAATATGTATTACCAGTGTAAAATACATCTTAAAGGACATAAATCAAATGACATAAAAACTGTTTGTGTGCTAAAATTTTAATTTAAACATATTTATGCTGAGCTTTATGATAAAACTGTCAAACTATATTCATGTAAGCCAATTCTAACATATATATTCAATAGTAATATACATTAGAATAACATATAAACTAAATGCGGAAGAAAATGAAATAATTCTAGCCACTGATGTTATTGCTTGAAGAGTCTGAATTTTTAGAATTCTTTTAAGCACTCAATTCTCAATTTGATGGTGTACTTTCATAAGAGAAAAGAAGTTTAAGGGACCCAAAAATCTGAATTAAAAAACTTATAACAATGTGCTTCCATCGAGAACATTTTCAATTACCATAAAAACAAGATATTCATACCTATTAAGTGCATAACGTTGAACCATTTATGACTACCAAGAATATGAAAAGTTCTCATATTGTTAAGTTTCACTTAATTCAATTGAACTAAACCAGATTTATATTGATTTTACTATAATATTTATGATTTATTGAAAAGACTCAAACTTCATTAAATTTTATAATTTTAGACTAAACTTTAAAAAGTGTTCATAAAATTTTTATTTTTAGTTTTTTACAAAAGTAACTCAACGTTAGTCTTTCCGCTAATATCACCAATGTGGCTTGTAAATGACATGTAAATTTTAATTTTCAGATCAGTATATTATAAAATAAATTTATAGAATTGAATTTAATTAATTTACTATAATTTATAATATTTAAAAATAATAAAAATATTAATGGATAACAAACTCAAGGCTCATCCGCACTACTTCCCTCCCCTTTCATTTGTCAATTTTCTATTCTTTGATTCCATCAATAGCAACTTATTACCATCTCTTTTTGTACTATACATTCTATTTCTTATTCTTTTTGCTCTTTTTATTAATATTATCTTTGAAGAGAAATTAAAGGAAAAGTAGAGAAGAAAAGCAGAGAAGACACAGATAGCAAGAGAATTTTAGGCGAGATTCCCATACTGTTTACAAGAATGCTTTATTTTGAATTTTAAGTTTTTTTTTACAGCCTCAATTTAGTGTTGATTGGAGTTTTAATTAAATTCAAACTCGAAAAGATTGACTTCATACGAATAATTTAAATTGACTCAAAACTAATTGAATAAAAAATTTGAAAATAAAATAATATTATTAAAATTTTAAATTTGTTCAAAATTTAAATTATTTGAAGATATAAGTGGAGTTGGAGTTACACTTTGAATTCGAATTAAATAAAATGGTAATGCTCTCAATTTAGTGTAGAGAGCGGAGTTTGGCTTCAGTTAGGTTCCAGGTTCGATTCTTTGCTAGCTCCTCTTGTAAGAACTTGGAGCAGCCGGAGTTTTACCTATGGATAGAGAACTAGTGAGGTCCTTTGTGATGGGGTGTAACCGTTTGACCCTCTGCTGGGGTGTAGCCATTTGACCCTCTGAAAAGTAAGCCCGCTTGACTCACCTGTGGGTTTCCTCGAATAAAAAAAAAAATTACTCGTTTTTATTATCGGAAGCATGCTATGTACATACATACAAATCTCTGACATGAATGCTATTTGGCCAAAACGATATTAAAATCTAAATATAATATGACTTTGTCTGGGCATATATAAGACTGACACTCGATAGACCAGTTCAACCAATAACCAGACCATGAATAGCTTTCAATGGAGGCGACGCTAAACCAGTACAGGGCGGTGAAGTCGTCAAGCCACCGAGCTGTCATAACAGACCTGGCAAGTGGCAATGCAAAGGACGATGTCAGGTTTAGTAGGCAACAGTCTTTTCACCGACAGGTAAGCTGGCTGTGTCCATTCCAATCCAAATGCTGTGTAAGAACGACATGGCCCAGACTTCCAAGCTATCAGAAGATCTTAGTTGATTTCCAGTCTTAAAACCCATCTGGAAGGAAGTTGTCTTTTTCTTTTTTTTCAGAACACAAATAATTGAAATTTACCATCACCAACAATTGGCTTAAGGAAAGAAGAAAGTTCACAACTAATTTATTTTAAGTTAATATAAATTACACAAAATTTATACCATTAAACAAAAGATGAAATCAAATAAATTTAATTTAAACCTAATTTTTTAAACTTTAACGCAAATTTGAGTCAACTTAATTGAATATGAATATTTGAACTCGAATTAATAATGATAAAATGAATAAGTTAATAAATAAGTTTGAGTTGATAAGATTTTAGGTGGACTAAAATCTTAAAACAAAATCAGATTGGCACCTAGGATTTAGATAGGTTTAGGTTTAAAAAAAAGTTAAGTTAGACTTGAATCATATATAATTTAAATTTGACTCGTTATATTACCATTCTTAACTCAAATTTAATTAAATTATAGTTTTTACTTAATTTAGATCGAACCGAACTCAATCAAAATTAAAAATTCATTCCTAAATAAGTATAACAATCATATACATGAGCATTTTTAAATTAAATAATTAGATTCAATTTAATCCGAAAGATCTAACAATCAAACTGTCTGCTTAAAATAACATTATTTTAATTGATCTGCTCATATTCAAACTTAAACTCGAGTTATCCAAATCCTCCCAAGCATTAGATCAGACTTGAATTGCAGTTCTTGGGATCGAATCAGACTGGCTTGTCTCATTATCTTAGATATCCTAAATGTATAGATATATCACAAAGTCATAACAAAAAAAAAATTAAAAAGAAGTTTTTTGAAAAATAAAGATATAAATGAGAGGTATAACACGGGAACTTTCTAAAAAATCACCAATTCTAATATTATTTTCGCCTAAATACATTTAACTTTAAAATTTTAATGAGATCCGGTGCATTACTTTTGATATAATCACACCCATGTAAAAACTTTTACAATCGAGTTTGGAAGGTAAAATATTGACCAATAAGTCTTAGGCAAGAGGATCCGTATAGTTCACCAACATGAGACTGCGGTGAACAAAATTGGCGTCTTGCTTTGAAGTAGACAATCTTTCAAGAGTTGACAAGTGGATTGACAAAGTTATAATTACAAAACTCCAAGTGTTTGGGTCCATTAACATATTCACGTAATCCCTCTCTCTAATTTCTTGGTTGGCGAATTCAATGCCATGGCGGGTTAACAATTAAAAGTTCGTTGGGGTAGTTGCATCGTCCCCACATCTCCCTTCCTCTCTCACTGTTTCTCTCTCTATATCCACTCCTTTTTAAATTCCAATTCCTGCCTCTCCCCCCTAAGCACTAAGCGCCCTTTTCTTTTCCTGTTCTTGAGTTCTGTCTCATAAAGATTTGGCTTTTCTTTCTAAGTTCTGTTCTTTCACCTTGATTTGATCTGGGTTTTCTTTATTCTTTGTTCTAAACGTGGTTTTGATCATTAATGGCGGAGGAAAATAAGCAAAGTCCGAAGCTGGACTCAGTTAACGTGCAAGATCAATCAGAGACAAGGAGAAATACTCTCCCAAACTTTCTCTTATCAGTTAGATTGAAGTATGTGAAACTAGGCTACCACTACTTGATCTCTAACGCTATGTATCTCTTGCTCATTCCACTTCTAGTTATTGCCTCTGCTCATTTTTCAACGCTCACAGTCGATGATTTTGTCCAGCTATGGGACCAACTCAAGTTTAATTTCGTTACTGTTACGTTTTGCTCGGGCCTTATAGTTTTCCTGGGCACTCTTTACTTCACGAGCCGTCCAAGGAAAGTGTTCTTGGTGGACTTTGCTTGTTACAAGCCAGAGCCGGCTCGTATATGTACCAGAGAAATTTTCATGGAAAGGTCTGGTATGGCTGGGTGCTTCAATGAAGAGAACTTGGCATTCCAAAAGAAGATTGTAGAAAGGTCAGGGTTGGGGCAAAAGACCTACTTGCCGGAAGCTGTTATGAGAGTGCCACCCAACCCATGTATGGCAGAGGCAAGGAAGGAGGCTGAAACAGTGATGTTCAGCGCGATTGATGAGCTCTTGGCCAAAACTGGTGTGAAAGCTAAAGATATAGGCATTCTTATAGTCAATTGCAGTTTGTTTAACCCTACACCTTCACTCTCTGCAATGGTTGTGAATCACTATAACCTTAGAGGCAACATCTTGAGCTATAATCTCGGTGGCATGGGTTGCAGTGCAGGCCTTATCTCAATAGATCTTGCTAAGCAGCTCTTACAGGTATGTAAATACAAATTTTAACTTTTTTTTTGCTCATAAATGATCATAATAAAGAGACCTCATTAAAACGCGGTTTGGAGTTGTCTGATACAACTGAAAATGAATCTAAGAATGTCAAACTTTGGTGGGGTGACATTGAACGTTTCAGTGGCAACCGTCAGCCACCCACATGGCTTCATGTGCCCAGCTGTTGTTCATTTATGATGCTTCAATAATTCTACCGTAAAGATAATAAATAGGTGTACTCAACTCGGAAAGTGAAGATGTTGGTGAACTATAAATGTTAGTTTCAGTTTCACACGCTCAACCACCTTTAGTGGTGTATATCCACACGGTGGAACTAGCATTCACTTCTGTGTATTAACTGACATATCTCGTAATGGCTTGTGTAAATGACGACGTTAGTGTCCGATGTAATGGAAGTAGTTGGTTGTTGTTAAGTTTGGTGTTAAAAATGGTGAAAGATTTATGATTTCGACTTCCATTTTCTATCTTTCCGATCAGGTGAACCCTAACTCCTACGCCTTGGTGGTTAGTATGGAAAACATTACTCTCAATTGGTACTTTGGCAATGACCGATCAATGCTCGTCTCGAATTGCCTGTTCCGAATGGGCGGAGCCGCAATCCTCCTCTCCAACAGATCTTCTGATCGCCGGCGATCAAAGTATCAACTAATCCACACTGTTCGTACCCACAAAGGTGCTGATGATAAATGTTACAACTGTGTGTTCCAAAAGGAGGATAACAACAAGAAAATCGGTGTCTCACTGTCCAAGGACCTTATGGCAGTAGCAGGAGAGGCCCTTAAAACCAATATCACCACACTAGGTCCACTAGTCCTACCCATGTCAGAACAACTCCTGTTCTTCGCAACTCTAGTCGCAAGAAAAGTCCTGAAGATGAAGATAAAACCATACATTCCAGATTTCAAGTTGGCTTTTGATCACTTCTGCATTCACGCAGGAGGCAGAGCTGTGTTAGATGAATTAGAGAAGAACCTTGAGCTCAGCGATTGGCACATGGAGCCTTCAAGAATGACTCTTTACAGGTTCGGCAACACATCTAGCAGTTCATTGTGGTACGAATTGGCTTACACTGAAGCCAAAGGGAGGATCAGGAGAGGTGATAGAACATGGCAAATCGCATTCGGATCAGGATTCAAATGTAACAGTGCTGTGTGGCGTGCGTTGAGAACAATCAATCCAGCGAAGGAGAAGAACCCTTGGATGGATGAAATTCATGAATTCCCTGTCCATGTTCCTAAAATTTCTTCCATTTCCTCGTGAAAACCTCGTGTTTTGCTTATTGATTGTACCAGTCCATGGTTTAATTCAACTTTTAATATAAGGAATGCTTGGGAAAACTCATGCTCATAACCCAAATCAGGATCGAGTCGATTCAGATCTATACAATTATTCTCATTTTGTTTACGTCCAAGGGATGAGAATTCATGTATAAGAAGGCAAGGCACGCAATGCAATGCAAGGAATTGGATCTAGTCAAAAATTGAACACATGCATGGTATTATCAGGTGACAGTTGTTTAGCTGACCAACTGTTTCATTGAAGACGTTGTGGGAAAAATATCAATCAAAGTAACAAAACAAAACAAAACAAAACGGGCGTTCGATGGTTAGGTCGTTGGTTGGTTGGGAAGTACTCGCATTTAATACTTGATAAACAGAAGTGTTGTTTTATTCCTTCCAGCAAAGTGAATTTCACGATATTAATTGATAGCCGATAATTCATAGTTACTTAAATAACATGTCAATTTTAAGGTATCAAGTCAATTTTTACATATCATATGGGGCCTTGATCAATATCAACAATTGCTGGGACATGTAAGAGTGACACTGCGCCTACGCTGGTATTTTTATTTCCTTAATTTCATAAATGTCAGATTTATCATTTGTGTAGTTAAAGACGCAAGAAATAGTCGCTTTAGCTTTACCGGAGAAAACTGTCCCTTGGACAGAGGTTGGTGAAGGTGGTGGTTGAATGTAGGCTTTGCAAATGACTTTTAAGTTGGATTCGAATTTGAGAGTTTAGCTCAAACTCTTGCCCAAAATCATATTACTTTAATTTGTGTGAAGCCAACTTAATTAATTTTATATATTCACCAACACACCCCCTCAAGTGAAAGCCCTTTGGGCTTGAAACTTACACAGGCTCACTCTACCTTGTGCTGAATAATAGGTAGGTGGTAAAATTTGAACTCACGACCTCTTGGTCATAAAGGCTCTGATACCAAGTTAAGTTAACGTTTCATCACAATAGCTTAAGCTGTTGTGTGAGGCCAACTTAATTAATTTTATATATTCACTAACAACATTTTATAATAATATTTTAATCTTTAAATTTTAAAAAATCAAGAAACAACCTTTTCAGAAAACAAAATCAAAAACAATTTGACCCGATTCGAACAATCTTTCCATACTAACACCAAATCTTTCCATAAAATATTTTATTTATTTTAATAAAATAAATTTTATAATAATAATGATATCGAACACCAAAATAAATAACAACAATATAATTAAATCCTATCCTTAAAATAGGCAACAAAAGGGAACATATGCTCGCTGAAAAGCATGCTTAACAATATAAATTCGAATGATAGAGAAGCATGAATGTGAAACAAGATTAATAGATGTATAACACTTACTGCTTCTAATCTATAATCTTGGAATAGATTTACATAACATTGAATTACGCCGTTTACAGCATTGGTTCAATTCAGTACCTGATCATCCTAATGGTTAATGTCTTCAATTACATGCCCCAGACACCACGGGCTACTGTGAATTTGTTGCTTGGTCTAGATGTTAACTCGTACAGGATCCTGGCAAAAGTATCAGCGTATCTACTCTCTGAGAACAGGAGTTCCGCAAATGCATTCTCGTACATTAAAAGTGCGGTTCTGCTCTGTGGTTCAGATACCAAACTCTCTAATATCATTGCTGCTTTCCGGCACACTTCCGGGACCGGATGTGGCATCTTAATCACTTTCAGCAAACGATCAACTGCCCTGAATTTTGGAAAGTTGCGCAAAGAAAAATTCAGTGTCATCCTAGTAAGAAACGATTCCCAACAAGAACTTTAATCTTTAAATTCTATCATAAAACATGCATAGTTTACTGCCAAGTCTAGACCAATTACCATCTCTCATTGGCAAGCTTCAATCTGCAGTCCATGTTAACTTCTGCAAGGTTGTACAGAGCACCAACAGCAGCTGCTTGGGCATCAATTGCAGGAAAGCTTATAAGATCTACCAACCGCCTGCGAATCTGCAGTATTCACCAAGCCTTCAGTAGACTTAGTGCACGTCTAAGGTACATATATAAAGTACAAACTATATTAACTACAGCCAAACAACAGCAACCTGTGGGAAAAAGGGAAGAAGAAATGGTTCATTATCCTGATTTATTATCAAGCGACCCAGTAATTCAGCAGCAGCACAATGCCAGGCCTTAACTGTAGATTCCAGCATTCCCATGATAGCTTGGACTGCACGTTTCTCTCTGTACAACAGCAATGCTAGGTAAATAACAAAGACAGTTTGAATAGGAATAGTACATCAGAAAGCGGTTTCTCACGTCATTTTAATGTATGATAGCTTTGATGAGCTGAAAGTTCGAAGTTCAAGCAACGGAGCCAAATTTACAATTGTTTCAAGAGCATTTGTAACAAGCTCTTCATCCTCTGCCAAAATAAATTACTTTTAGCAACATTGAACACCAATCCATTAAAAAAAATGAAAACCCCACATCTGCCTCAACATCTGTTATTTTGACATGGTAAATAAGCATTATAAAAATGGCACGTACACATGGAAAGATAGGAAGGTACGACTAAAACTGATCCTTGCTAGGAAAAGCTATGGACATGACCAACATAAATGAATTTTTATCTCTAGCTTCAAGTCAATTATGGTAACAAGGACAAACATGCACGCATCATTACATAGAGCAATCTCTAGTCGCATGAACCATCCAAATTATTATATTGATGCTATTTGGATCGCAAGCTAAACTATGTAATGAAAGACTAATGAATTTATCACTTAGTAACTAACCCTAAATAAATAGCATATTAAAGATTATAGCACGAAATAACTAAACTAATAAATTTCTCCTAGAAATTGTGCTAACCTGTGATGTGATCTTCAATACATTGGAAGACTGTTTCCAAGCAGTGACGATGTTGGGCCATAATTACTTCATTCTCTGGCATGAAAGAAAAGTTGCGAATGATATTAGAAGCAGCCACAGCACATAGCTGCTTCTCTGCCCGCCCTTCCTCATCCAAATTAAATAAACCATCTTCATCAAACCACCACTCTGTAGGATGAGCTTTGGTTCCATGCCTTTGTCCCAATGCCTCATTTGCAGAGGAAGCTGATCCCAACCTGGAAATATCTAACATTAAAAGACCCTTCATTCAAAAACCCAACCAAACTTTTTTCTCACTCTAGAAGCAAGGCAACTATTTCACTTACCCAGAAATTTTGAGATTATCACTTGATCCTAAAACCTCGTACTCATTACCAAATCCTGTTACCAGTGAATTTGTACCTAATGTTCTAACCCTAGGCTTCTTGCTGAGTTCTTTGGGCAGAGCAATATCCCTCCAGTCATCAATCTGTATGTTCACCAAACAATATAATAGCTTTATCAATTCAAATGCATCAATCCAACCGACATATACACATACAACATACTGAAAAGGGAAATAAAATCATGGCAATCCATAGTGTTTCACGAAATGAAATAAGTGCAAGCAACGAACATACAACTTGGAGAAGAGCATCGAGCAAGCCAGGGATTTTGGCAAGAGAGTCTTTACGCAAATCCTCTTTCTCTTTGAAAGAGAGCATTGTGAGAGTATTGAGTGCCCATGTAAGCTCGCTCTTGAGCCCGCTTTGAAGAGCCAAAACTATCCTCTTATTGTTCTGGTCTGCAAAAGTCACGGACTTTGCAAGTTTAAATAAATTTCAAATTTACAGAAATTTAAAAACATGAAAAATGGGGATTAGGGTTCGGTTGTACCGGCAAAGGAGGTGTGAACTTGGAGAGATGGGCCGAGGAGACTTGAAGGAGCCGCAGAGTCGGCGGAAGATGCAGCTGCCGCTACGTTCCCCGCGGTGCTGCCGAAGGGGCGGCCTCGCTTAGCAGATGGAGCTGCGGCTCCGGCGGATAAGCCACCGGACTTGTTGAGATCCCGCTTCTGCATCACTAGTCCCACTACAACTTGTCCGGGTGGGACGCTACGATTTTCAGTGATTGGGGAGGTTTTGTATGTTCTCGCCAGAATCCATTTACAGGCCCATGCTTAAAAGACATGGCTCTATTATGAGCCCATGATCCGCGATATAATAGTTTTGCATATAATTTTGGAATTTTCAATTCAACTTTTTCATTAATATAATTTTAGAATTTTCAAATATTTAAATATGACCATAAAATTAATATGGATTTTTTTTTGTGTTTGGGTTTAAGGAACAATTGTTTAAAAATACTAAAAATTTTGAATTGATATCTTTTAAATTAATTTACTAATAATTACTTGTGTGGTCTTTAAAGACCCCATTAGATGATACCAATAAACTTGTATGGAGAAATCAAATTCGAGCCATCCTTGTCACTTTGAATCTCCTCAGCTATATTGATGGCACCATTATAGCACTGGATGCCACCTCCAGTATGGTATGGACCATCAATCAATCGACCAAATGACTCATGTCATACTACCAATAATATTAATACAACATTCTTTGCCATAAACATTAAACTTGATTATGATTTCATTTCTTTCAACAACAACATTGTTACCGAATGGCTAACGTTACAACCCACATTACTCCCAATTTCCATATTGTAAATTCCATCACACCGTATGAAGTATCGAATCAAGTGATTGTTGATAATGGACACGCTCTCCATATCTTACCCACTGGTGCGGGTGCCCTAACTATTCCCCTTACCCCATTATACTTTTCATCCTTGTGATATCTTCATTGTTCCTAACCTTACAACTAATCTTTTGTTTGTAGTAAAATTTGTTATTCATTACTCATGTCTCATTGAATTTAGTATGTATAGTTGTGTTGTTAAGGACCTCAAATCTAAAATACCACTCCTTGGAATCTATCCATAATAATCTCTATCTAATGGAAATCTCTTTACATTGCACCATTCATATTTGCTTTTACAGCGCTCCTACTTCAATAAGTTTATAGCATCAATAACTTGGTCATCTGTGTTGGTTTACACTATCTAGCTTAGGAAATTTACTTATTAATTCCAGTGTTCTAAATTTACTTATCTCCATATAAACTTTTGTTCCACACCATACCTGATCTTACCCATCTTTGAGTTTTTGGCCGTGTTTGTTTTCTCTAATTAAGCTATAATCATAACAATAAACTTACATCCAAATATACCGAATATATAAACTTTATTGATGTTTTGATCCATCACTTTTAAACTTTATACATCTAGCCATGTCTAGTTTTTTGAACATATCTTTCCCTATGCCACTCTCGTTGTCCCTCCTTCTCCACCTTCCTTTTCTCATATTTCCTAACCCCTTACCTCTTCCACCCTTACCCTCACCCCCTTCCTCCATCCCTACTGCCACCTCTTCACATTCATCCATTTACCTTATGATTACATAAAAACATGGTCATACTAGTACTCCTTGTACCTTTTTTGATTGTTTCACCTACTCTTTCACCACATACATTGCTTATTGAGACCTTACCTCCTTCACTTAGGCTAATAAATTTCCTCATTGGTATTAAGCCATGCTTAATAAGTTCTGTGCTTTTCATCGCAACAACACTTAGACTCTTGTTCCTCCTTCTTCAAACATAAATATTATTGGAAATAAATGGGTCTTTCGTACAAAACAAAATATTGATGATTCTTTTGAGCGTTATAAGGCTCACCTTATTGCCAAAGACTATCATCAAACTTCAATAGTAGATTATACTACTACTTTCAGCCCTGTTTTCAAATCCACCGCTAACGCGTCATTCTCACCTTATCTCTTATATCAAAATTAGTCTATTTGTCAACTTGATGCCAACAATCTCTTTCTACATCGTAATTTACAAGAACCAGTTTATATGTCACAGCCTCTTGACTTTAGTGATCCTCACCGCCTATATTATGTTTATAGACTTTACAAAGCATTATATGGTCTCAAACAACTTCCTAGAGCCTAGTTTCATTGCTCAAGTCAAAAGTTTTTTATCTTCAGTTTGCCCCCTCCAAATCTGGCACTTCTCTCTTTATTTATAAAACTTCATCTCATACAATCTTCCCTTTAGTTTATTTGAATGATATCTTAATTACAAGTTCCTCACCCTCCTTCGTTACCATACTTATCCATGACCTCAACTCTACCTTTTTCAAAAAAAACTTAGCCCAATTCATCACTTCCTTGGCATTGAAGCCTATATAACTCCTCATAGACTTCTTCTCACATAAACACAATACACTAAAAACCTTCTTCTTTACACTACCTTTGGCAAATCCAAACTTGATCGTACACTCATCACTCCTACCCTTCCTCTCTCTAAAAATAAGGACATTCCACTCTCTAACCCTACTAAATATCAAAACAGTGTTGGTACTCTCTGATATCTTTGCTTTACCCGTCCTAGCATCCAATTCATCGTCAATAAAGCCTCTCAATTCCTTTAGTGTCACACTGACATGCGATAAAATGGATTCTATAATATCTTTGCTCCACAACTTCTTATGGAATTCACATTACAAAAACTTCCATGTTGATTGGGCTGGTTGTCTTAATGATCATTACTCTTTAGCTGGTTATTTTATTTTTCTTGTTTATAATCCCATCTCCTAGAGTTGCAAGAAATAACACATTGTTGCTTGATCTAGTGCTGAAGCTGAATATAGAAGAATTGCTTTGACACACTTCTGCAAAATTGTGTTGAATTACTATAGTCCTTGGTGAACTGGAGTTGTCTCACCTAAAACCTATACTTTTTGATGTGACAATCTTGGTGCCTCATTTCTTGCTTTGGACCCAATATCTCGTGCTTGTACAAAACATGTTGAGATTGATATTTATTTTCTTTTAGATATAGTTACCAATAAGGCTTTCTTCTTCAAGCACGTCGCTTCCTCCCATCAAATATCATGACTAAACCTCTCCCTTCATCAGCATTTTATCGACTTGAAGACAAGCTCCCAATACCTTCCATTCGTGAGCTTACGGGGGATGATAACATACATATCCAATCTCCACTACTAATATTACTTTCCACCATTTTCACACATGGTCTAAATCTTGCAAACTTTATTCATTATTCCCTTCAATTTATAATAAGTGTCGTTTTAGATATATTTTAATTATTTAAAATAAGTGTCATTCTTGACTTTGTATGCATATTTATAATTTTGCTTCCAAAATTAACTTTTAATTTCTCTCACATCTTAATTACACAGATTATATTTTCAAGACACTTTAACATGTAATTAATAAGGGTATATAAAATATTTTATTAACTTTCTTAATAAGTGTGCATTCCTCTAAAACGACAATTATTATGAATCGGAAGGAGTATTATATTAGTACATGATTTATACTTATCACAGACATAATTTTTTGACAACAAAATGTTGTTAATCTTCACATTCGAGATTTGATTATCTCAAAAATAAAAAACTTATTAAACACATAATAATTTGATTTTAGAGAGTATTAGTCTTTTCAAATCAAGAGGAACTTTTTAGATTTGAACAAGAAATTGGAACTTCCTACTGTATCTATTTGAGAGTATGACTCTTGTACCACATACAGAAGATAAACATGGATGATTATAATAGTTGATCATAGTTAGCACTAATCTGGAGACGTGAAAACCGGGCAACTTTTTTGTACTTTACTCGTTGAAATTGTATCCATAATCGGCAACAGTCACTCTCGTGAACTTATTAAAGGAAAACTCGCCTAAAAGTAAAAAGATCGCCTCAATTAAAAATATCACATTTGGGTTGTAAATACTTTTAAATAATAATTTATCTGATAAAATGCGTAAACATTAATTAAATTAAATTTATAATTTAATTTTAAATAACATACCATCAAATTAATTTTTATTTAGTACATATTATTCATAAAGAGCATATTTTCTGTACCCAACATTAATTAAAGCTAGAGCCAAGTTGGAAATCCAATTTCTCCCGTGGCATATGTAACTTATGTTCTAGTGGTGCACTCGGATATCCTTCAATCTTCAATATCTGAAATCGCATTGTTGATAAGTTGGTGGTGTGAGTCATAAATGACAAGATAAGAGTGGTCTAGAGTATTTTTTTTAATATAAATTGTCGTATGAATGTGACAGAAATAATTCAAAGGAAAAAAGTCCTTTTATTGAAAAAAAGGAAGAACCTTATTTTGTCTACACGTAATGTTTCCTAGTAAATATAAAAATTTCCCCCTGTTTAATGTATTCTCTTATTACTGTTAAAAATATTTTAAGTTTTGATAAAAAATTTTATTTTTTATATATAATAATTATTAACTAAAAATTCTAAACTTTAATTTTTAATTCACAATTCTTAAATAATATATTTTAATATTTTCAACCGAGGAATATGAATTAAAATTTTGTAATACGTATCGTCGTAATCAAATACAATAATGTTAGACATTTTTGTCCTTAGGGACAATTTTATCCGTGTCTCATAAAGTTGGACTAATATTAATTACGATTTTAATTTTAAATAAATAATCGGTTAAGTTACATCATTTGATCCAGATAAAGATAATAAAGTGGCCCAATAAATGATCTAGACTAATGGGTCAAAGTTCCAATGAAAAATAAGTCCCAATTAATGTGGACCAAGTCCATATCGGCCTTGTAATGAGGAACCCTGATATGGAAGCTATATAAAGGTTAAGGTCTCCTGCAGTTACTCAAGAGGGCATTCGCGAGCATAAAGCTCTCTGTCCAGTTAAGAAAACTCGTGATTTAAGGAATGAAAAATGAGTCCCAATTAATGTGGACCAGGTCCATATCGGCCTTGTGATGAGGAACCCCGATATGAAAGCTATATAAAAGTTAAGGTCCCCTGTAGTTACTCAAGAGGGCATTCGCGAGCATAAAGCTCTCTGACCAGTTAAAAGAGCTCGTGATTTGAGGAAACTGTAGAAAGACCTAGCCCGTGCGCCGGTGATTACTTTCCACTAAAGGTCCCGGAAGATTCAGAGGCGTTTGGAGCTCGGAGTCGGTATCGGAAAAAGAGATGGAACCGAAATTCAAGTGTTCCGCATTACCTTCGTTTTTAATCCTTTCATGTGAATCCAGAGTACGTAATAAGGCTCCCACTACGTACTAACAAATAAAACTTAATTTTAAGAGAAACAAATTAAATAGTGTCTAAAATTTTAAGATTTTTTTATTAAATGATAATTTTTTTAATGTTTTCAATTTAACGTATAATCTTTTAAAATTTATACAAATTAAGTTAAACGTTTTTAACTATTTTATTTCTTAACTTTGTAATATTTTAAACCATATATTCGTTGGTAAACCACATAGTAATTTACTGGCATTTGTACCGATCACTCCAATTTCAACCCTAGCTGGTTTTAAATATTGATCAACAGGCACATCTAAGTAGAATAGTTGCATTATTTTGTTGCATTTGGTATCAATAATTAGGTGGGTCATTTACTTTGACCTTCGTTTTTGATTCCCTGTTACCGCATTAAAATAATTTCAGAGTTCATTAAGTTGTCAGTATAAATAATGAGTGAGCTCTGCAATCTCTTCCGCTATTGACTGCGCCATCTCGTATTAATCGTCAGGTATTAATTGTCCATAGATAGATCTTTCCTCATATAGTTAAACAAGCTGTACTCCTAATCTGGTATTAATGTTGGAGTTTAGCAATCTCACATTAACTTCTAATGGCAGTGCTACGTTCCACTAGTCTGGGAACCTGGAGGAAGCAGCAGGACGGTATCATAAATGGCTCGAACGAATCAGTCTCCGGGATCATGAGGCAGATAGATGATCAGTTGACTTATTTGGGGCCATTGATAATGGGGGAAAAAAAAGGTAAATAATTTGTCACCTAAAATTGAGGTCATCACAGAAAAGGATGAAGGTTTTTTTTTATATATATAAAGACATAAATGTATGTTTTAGTTTTTAAACAAAAATATTAAAAATATAAATTTAACTTGTTTACTTCATATTAAGTTGATATAATTTTTCATAATTGACAAGATAAAAATTTATTAATTTTCAATTAAACTCCTATTTAATAACCTAAAAAATCATTTAACTTAAAGTCGAGTTTAATTCTATGTGTCAAATGAGTTAAAAATTAATTGATCACAATTAAGATAATTTCATTTAAATTTTCGATAATTTTAGATCCAACTTAAACTTTACTTGATGTATTGTTATCTTTAATGTTCTCTTATTGTTTATAATAGAAAGAGTAGGAGCACTTGAGTTTAAATATTTTTAAATTAATGGAATTTAATATTTAATTTTAAATATAAAGTTAATCAGGACCCAATATTTAAAAACAACTAAATATATTAATTTTAAAATAAATTATTCTATTTTTATAAATTAATTAAAATTAATAAATTTATCAAACTTAAATTAGAGATAAATTAACCTCAAATGAACCCAAACAGAGCTAAACCATTATTGAACCAAACCCCAACCTAAACTGTTTTATGTGCCAAAGCCAAACGACAAAAAAACAAAATGAAAAAGCAGTTGGTGGAGAGTTGCTTTCGCGAAGAAATTATTATTGTACAGAAAAAAAAAGTTGCTTTTTCATAATTTTAGTATGGGGTAAACCGACCCCACACTCGGAGCATCAGTCCTGTCACCTAAAACATAGAAAAGAAGGATGAGAAAAGCTGATAAGCTGTAACTGACCCCACCCACTTCATCCATATCTAATAAGGCGATATGGTATGCATACCTACTTGTGGAATATATTATTAACATATATATTAATAATACGATATATAATATACTCGTGTATAATATAATGATTGCGGGTCGGGATACAAAAATCTCCAAAAATCGGGTTCTGGAACATTTTAGAAAGGGGATTTATTAAGGAATAACGTGGGAACTTTAATTTTTATTAGTGATAATAAATGGGTCACAGACAAGTGGAACTCTTCCAAACATACAAATTAAGCTTAGACCGAAATTAAATCAAACTCAAATCACATTTCAGAAGGATCAAACCTGACTAAACTGGTTACGAGTTCAACCCAAACCAATCTAACATGTTAGCATACCTACTGCTACTAATAAACCAGTCTTCAATGCTAAGGTTCACGTGTTTGGTGTTAACAACACGCTTACAATTGCTGGTACGGTCCCCAATTCGACGGTCAAAACTCACGAAGTTTGAAGAAAATTCAACTTAAACAGTTGAAAATGTTAATGAACTCACGAGTGTTTAAAAGTCCAAAAAGACCAACTGAGCAGACCACAAACGTGTAACCAAAAGAGGGGTCCGACTCCGAGACATGAAAAATATCAACCAGGACAAAAGAATATCACGCCATTCTAGTGATCCTGAACCCTTCTGCCCTTTCCCTTTCCCTTTCACCGCATACTTCCAAATTATCATGCATTTTGAGGCTATTGTGAAGAGTTCGTATAAATAAAACATTTTACTATTATTTTACCATTTTACCCACTTTATTTGTAATATATAATATTATATACTCATTTTTATAACTTAATTACCAAATACAAAAAAACCGAAAAGTAAAAAAAAAAAAGGAGGAAAAAAGGTCCAAAACTTGTTTATCCCTCGAGAAGTGAAGCTAATTTGGTGACCATCTTGGGTCCTCTCTCCACCTTCTTGGGTTCAACCGCCGGTGGCTGCCACGTTATACTGCCCGAGCCGTCGTTAACCAAACAACAGTCGTCCTCCTCCTTTGACTGAGTCTCAGTGGGAATGAGCTTGTTGTCGTTGATGTTGTCGGTGTTATTCAGTCTAGTGTAAGGAGAGAGCCATTTGGCGCGCATGTACTCAGCTTTCCTCCAAGGAGGAAAGTGCATGCCCTTCTTCTTCAAGCTCTGTTTCGCCGCCTCTAACACGATCGTCACTATTTGACCAATCCGATCGGGTTTTCCGACGAAGATGTACGGTAGAATCTGTAGAACATTCTTGTAAGTTCCGGTTGACCGCGCTATTTCAAACTCTGACCGGAAATCGATGTCGATTAACAGCCTCTCTCCTTCGATGACCACGTCCACGTACTCGTATTCGCCTATAATGACCAAAATTAGTAGTAAGTAGTCAATCAAAATCAAATTTTCATCTCCGGTAATAGTGTTTTTGAGTGTAGAAAAAGAGTGCAGCAGTTACCAGCGAGATGGGTTGTGCTTTTGTCCCATTTGGATTTGCATATAGAGGAATCGTAGCCGAGAGTGCACAATCCGTCGGAGACGATCTTTCTCAAATCTTCTTTTCGCTTGTAGTGCTTATTCTTCTCGACGATCACCGCCGTATCGGCTAAGAGGTTCCTCTCGGAAACGCTAGCGCACAGAATCAGACTCTGTATAATCAAACATAATCAAATTCTTGTGTGTTAATGTGCGGGGTTCTGAATCAAATATGATTAAAGTTGAGAATTCTTGTTTTAAAAGGAAAAAACAAACCTTGAGAACGTCAAAGGAGTCGCCCCACGATCCGCTGCCGACGAAGTCACCGTCCTCAAAGACGTCGAATTCGTCATCGGAGCTGTGATTGTTGTTGGCGTTGAAGCAGTTACAGCGATTCCGACTACGGAGTGGCTGTGGGGGTAGCTTATCGCTAGTGTCCTCGATGTAATTTTGGACCATTTTGTCCAAACAAACCGAGCTAGGCTCCAACTCGCCACCTGTTCCATTTCCATAGTACGGTTCACCTACAGATGATATCTTCGGAAACTGACGGTCAAACAGCCTCTTGAGCCGGAATTTTAGCACCTGTTTGGCTGGTTCGAGTCGAACCGGAACCTGAACCCCAACATCTACGGGCTGAATTTTCATTTGCTCTCAAAAGTCAAAACTTAGGATTTCACTCTGCCTCTTTTGATCTCCAACTATAATCTTGACTAGAAAATCTTGACTAGAAAGCTGAAAACCTCAATTCTACTGCCATCATCGCAAATAGCTTAAAGTGATGAATCCGGCCAAAAACACTTGATAAAACCACCAAATTTTGGTTGTAACCGAATACCCCCAAATACTTAATGGAATAACTTGAAGACGATGCAAAAAGAAAAAGAAAAGAAGATAAAGTAGGCTTTCAGCTCAGAATTTTTCATGGAAGACGTAACGAGGATGACTTGAAACAAGGAGATTGCTTATGGAGGTCGAAGATGTAATCGCCGGAATATCCATCCCTCCGAGTAGATTCCGGCTACCGTAACGCTTTAAACTTCAGATAAATGAAAATGAAGTTGAGAGGACAAAGGTGATTGTTTGGTATAATTGAGACTCTATTCATTACAAATGGTCTCCTCGGGCATTTTATAGCTAAACCCAGTGTACTTGCTGACTAGGATAATAAAGTGATGACGTGCCCTCCAGCATGGCGTCTGTTATCCTCAACGGCAACTTCTTTCATCCCTTCAAGACGACGACGGATCACTCTATTGAGCATTTCTATTTTTAGGGGTATGAAGACCACCATATGATGAAAATGGGTGGACACCTGAACGGTCATGATTGGGGTGTCTGTTGTCGTGGAGATACAAAGTAACTGTAATTGGATGATTTATTGGGGGGATTTACTTTTCTTTTAAAAATAAGAAAAGTAAAAATTCATATCATATTTCAAATAAATTATGTAACCGGTTAATTTAAATATCTAATTAAAGCGTAAAAGAATAATTAATTGGGTGATTAAAGATGATTTACCTAGTCATGGATAAACTACCAGGAATTTTAATGAATAGTCAGAGTTTAAAATTCCCAATAGATGTCAATTAAATGGACAGGAGGGGGGCGCCGGAGGGAGGGTTTGGTTTGAGGGATTGGGAATGAAGGAATAGAATAATTGTAAAAAACAGTGCTTGCTTTGAAGTTTCAATTTTATGCGAATAGACTTATCCCATTAAATTTGGGAATTTACTAAACTCACCAAAAGGGGTGGGTATCGAGTTTTCATTACAATCTAAGTTTTTGTAACGTTTATTTTTTACTCTTTTATCCTTAGCCTTTGCCCTACCATCCTCTTTACTTCCTTATCACCTCTCAATTCCTTACGATCTCCCATTATGCCTTATCGCATCTCATCAACGAAGGAATTTTTTGTTCTGCGCCTCTAGGTATATTTTCTAAAATCCCTCGTTTTAATTTGATGTTAAATGAATTTGATAGAACCTGGTTTCGTCTCATTGTAAATGAGGCTTTTGCTCCTTTTTTCTTATATATTCTTGTTTTATGATTTAATCAAGAGAATAACTAATATACTATATGGTCTGATAATGTGAAAGTGCAAATGGTTATAGATTGAACGAGAATTATAAAACCAATATGCTCCTTTTCTTCCCTTATAATTGTTTTGTGATTTAATTTGATTTTTTGTATATAGTTTTAACTCTTAAAAAAAGGAAAAACACATAGCGAATCGTCTTCTACGTTGGTGTTTGTTTATTTGTTTTGTAAAGCTCTTAATGGCT
>JAOSBP010000206.1:41223639-41236085 GCA_027563825.1 Erythroxylum mucronatum
TATATTAATTGTGGTTATTATTTATATGTAAAATATTTAAAAATTATTGTTATTTCATATTAATTGTCATTATTATTCATTATTAAGATTTTTGAAAGCATGATTGATGTAAACAGTAAACTAATAAAGTATACAGTACAACTGTATAATATACTAATATGGACTATTTTGTAATTTTTAAAAAATTTAAGGACTATTTCATAAATTTAAAAAATTTCACGAAACGGTATCCGGTACCAATCGGTACCGGTACAATTTTACTCCAGAGCTAAATCCGATACCAAGTTTAGTACGGTATTCATAACATTGATTGAAACCAACTCTCCTTATACATTCAATTCAGCCAACAATTCACGGGATATCAATTCCAAAAAACTGCTACTCTTCTTTTTGAAAGTTGAAACCTTTGTCTTCCCATAATACCCACGCTCAGCTTCGCAATAGCATTAAGAAAATGATACCTTTTCACTGTATTCTCGTTTCCTTTTCTAACCCCATAGTCAATCATTAGGCACTAATAAATAAAGTTCTTCACGGTCTCACTCGTTTGCTCTCTCACTCCTGTTGATCCATTCCATTGTTTTCGATTTTTCTCAGGAAAAAGGGAACACTTCAAAAGTTCTTGTGAAGTAAAAGAATGGCCACTCTTAAACTTCCTTCTCATGTTCCTGCTCCACCTGAGGACGCTAAACAACTCCGAAAAGCCTTTGAAGGTCTACCTGCTTTACTCTTTCTTCAACAATGCCATCACTTGTTTAGTTTTTGATGATTTACCCCTTTTTATGATGCTATAAAGCTGCTTTATTTGCTTTTAATTGTGGTTGTTGAAACATCAGTTTGTGTTTATGTTGTTGTTCACTTATCTACCCTTGGAAGATCAATCAATCTCTGATTTTTTTATCTCTGTTTTACTTTCCCTTTATGTTGCAATGGTTATTTATGCACTTAGTTTCTTGATATTTGGTGGCTGATTGCATTTTTATTTCTTAAAATATCGATAGCAAAAAGGCAAATGTGTCATATGAAATAATTAAATTCATTTTGATTGTGTTCTAAACAGTGTAATTAAATTAAATTATAATATTACTAAATTTGTTCCAAACGATGTAAATTGAATTAAATTCAATCTCATTAATGTAATTAAATCCAATTTGTTAATGAATTCAATTCGAAAATTTCCAAACACCCCGTAAAGATTCTGTCATGAAAGGATCAGAACCGCCCTGTAGATTACATTAACGAGCAAAGAGGACTGAACCAACATCTTCACCCACAATAATACCCACACCCAAAAAGCCAGTAGGTGAGGTTGCTCCATCAATGTTGGTTTTTTTTTATACAAGGGAAAAACTAAAGCTCCAAAAAATTCCACTAGCGCAATGTTCTGTTATACAGTGCGCCCAGCCTGTCTTTCTGATAGAGATCTCAAGTAGGCAGCGGAGGCTCCTGAAGGAAATGAATGCCTGGTCCGGCCATGAGGCCTAAGACGGCCAGGTTATCTACGCTCTGGTTCTCGTCACGGTGCACGTGCTAGATGTTGACCTTCCACTTTCGGTTGAGCATACCGCGGATACCTGCCAACAAAAAAGGATACAGATCAATCATTGTATTGGGAGTTGAAAGAATGTTAATGACTTCTAAGGAGTCTACTTTTAATATGAGCTTACCATAACCCAACGACCAAGCCAGAGTGAAGCCCGTGTGGACTCCCCAAAGCTCTGCTATTAAAGGCAAACCATTTCCAATGTGTTGGACAAAACCTCCACACCACTTGCCGTGCCAATCTCTAATCAGATCACTCCCGGTAACGGTGGCAGCTCCCTGTGTAAAAACGCCATCTATGTTGAGTTTAACCCATGTTTACGGCGGCTTGGTCCATCCCACTAGGCTGCCTACCGAAAGGCCCCGGTGCGGGAACACACAACTTTCCACTGCTCTTGTCTTGGCTATCCACTCTACGTACTCTAAAACTGTGCACGGGCCGTTTTCTGACCAAACAAATTACGCTTCAAAAATACTTTTGTTGCGTCAAGTCCAAAGCATTCAGCATACGACGCTAAAAATAGTAAGCCAATCTCCTTGTACCACCGACAATTGCTTCCTAAGGTTGGATTGCACCCAAATTTTCTCGTCATGGTGGAAAAACTCCAAATCGACGAGTTCCAAAAGGGAAGGTCCTCCAAAACGCTTGTACGCATGGATAGTCCCGGAGGACATGGACTATGGATTCAACCTGGCCGCAGATATGGCAACTGCTATTTGTCGCAATATGACGCTTCACTCTGTGTTCGTTTGTTAGGAGTTTATGCTTTGTCAGTAGCCAAAGGAAAGTTTTGATCCGCTGGGTCCTAGTCATTTCCAGATTACGTCCTAGGGGCTTTGCGAACTAACGGGTTGTGCCTCTCGATTAATTCGTAGGCAATAGCCACAATGAATCTTCCATGCTCAGCAAGACCCTAGCGAATTGTATCATCCGCTGTATTGGGAGCATGAGGGGTAATTCCCGCTATGGCTACATAGACGGAGGATGGAAGGTATTGATGAAACCTAGTCCACTTCCAATTGCCATCCTCAGTCTGCAAGTCCGCTATTACAGTATCCAAATCTCCTTCGAAGATTACAGAGGCTGCTACAAAAAGAAATGGACCACAATCTAGCAACCAATTATTCAACGAGAAGCGAATGTTTTTACATCGCCCAAATTCCATTTGATACCTTGCTGCAATTTTCCTCCAAAAGCTCGAGGCCCTGTATTGGTTTATCAGGAGCTGAACTGTCAATTCAAATTGCCATCACTTGACTACCGACCAACTAATAGATAAGAAAGAGCCCAAAAATCAATAGAACAATCTATAGTCAATAACTTAAATTCTGCCACGTTTGCCCCCAACGGATCTCACCGTTAGTCCAAGATACTCGAGAAATAATTAAGCGATCGTTGACAGGATCTCCGCTTTACTCCCACCTCACGCTATTCACCTTATTTTCCGTTTTTCCAACTTCAAAAGCCATAACTCTACAGCTCTCTTTCACTTCACTCGCCATTTCTAAGAATGGCGTCCGATCTCAGTTCAGCTTGTTCACGCGCCTCCCGCTCTACTATACTCCCCAAACCTTTACTGTTTTCGCCGTTGCGACGTTCCTTTGTAGTGAGTGCAACTAGAAGCAATAAGTTAAGGAGCTTTAGAATTTGGGTTTCCGCCGATGACAACTCGTACTTGGACATGTGGAAAACCGCCGTTGATCGAGAGAGGAAGGCCGCTCAGTTTGAGAGCATCGTCGGGAAACTGCCTGATAACAGTGACGTTGGGGAGGTGGACTTGGAGCAGAAGAGCGAGGAGTTCAAAAAGATTATGGAAATCCCAAAGGACGAGAGAGACCGCATTCAGAGAATGCAGGTGGTTGATCGCGCTTTTGCCGCTATTGCTGCTGCTCGATCCCTTCTCAATCAGAGAAAGTCTGGGAACGCTAATTTTGACGCTGAAAACGAAGGAGGAGGAGGAGGAGATGGGGGAGTTAGTGAAGGAGAAGGTATGTGAGCCTTACTTCATGTTTCATTCATGTTACTTCGATAGTTGAATTGAGTTTTCTCCGTTTTGGAGCTTTGATATTGTAAATAAATTTGCAACTTTGTTATATCTGTATCTTTTATTCTACTTTATTGTGCTTTAAATTCCACTTTGAGACTCGATACTGAAATTCACTTGCGATTTTGAACTTAAGACTTTCATTGCTTAATTTGATGTTGGTGTGAAATAGCATTGAGATATATACCAAAGGAAAGAAAAGAAATAGCATGAGATATGATCTGCTGGCAATTTTGGTAATCAGCAATCAGCTAAGAATGCTCGATGTCCCATTTCCATTCAACCAAATAATGTTAATTATTTCTCCAACTATCTTGATTTTTTAAACAAGTGAAATCCATATAATTAATTGGAGATTTATGGATTGATATACCAGAATCAAACAAATATTGTAGTGGCAAAGGTATCCGATTGATTTTGGCCTACTTTTAACTTATATTTCGGTCTTCGCTTCTATTGGAACAGAGGGAATGGCAGGGACTTATATTTGTGTACATGACAGTAAACCAGAAGTAGTTTCTTTGTGTACGTTAACTTCTGCACCCAACTTCACTGTTATAGTTACCTCTGTTTTTTGCAGGAACCAGAAGCAGTAGTATCTTTGTGTCTCGATCTGAAAATGCTGGGAATGGAGTACCCGGTCCTGATTTTTGGTCTTGGACACCTCCTCCTGATGACTGGAATGACAATTCTGACCTCTTTGCTGCAAAGAAATCTTCAAGACCTCATACTTTGAGCAATCCAGTAGCAGAAAAAGATCGATCCACGGAAATACTTTCTATTCCATTTGAGAGCAAATTTTCGGAGAGCATCCACACCCCTCCTATTCCTCCTTTGCAGTCACTGATGGAGGTTGTGGAAACTGAGGTCTCTGAAACCATTAATGAGATTCATTCCGTGAAGGAGGAAGCGCATGACCTTGGTGCCTTGTCCTCATTGCATGCAGCAGAGGCCGTGCATGCTCTTAATAAGGATAAGACAGATGATTTACTGTCTCAGGGGGTAAATGCTGATGGATCAAGATGGTGGAAGGAGACTGGAGTTGAGAAAAGACCTGATGGAGTGGTTTGTAGGTGGACCATGTTGAGGGGTGTTAGTACAGATCAGGAAGTTGAGTGGCAAGAGAAGTTCTGGGAGGCTGCTGATGATTTTGGGTACAAGGAACTTGGTTCAGAAAAATCAGGACGTGATGCAACCGGGAATGTTTGGCGCGAGTTTTGGAGAGAATCAATGTGGCAGGTATAACTTAGTCATGATATTAGCTGGATTAATGGTTACTTCCATTTTAAATTGTGTAAACTTACCCCTTTAGTTCTTAATAAAACACTTTTTGGGGCTGTTTTCTGAAAATCTAGAGCTCTTCAGGTTGCCATCCCAGGCCTTGTAGGAAATTTGGTAATTTGGCCAGTTTTTCTCAAAGGACTTGGTTAAGTGCATCCTGAGAATTCAGCTTGTCGTTTGACCGATTTATCTTGGTTTTAGAAATTGGAATAATGCATTTTCCTCTGGATGGTTAGTTGCCAGTATTGAACAATTTGGTATGTGCAGGATGCTGGGCTTGTACATCTTGAGAAAACTGCTGATAAGTGGGGAAAGAATGGAAGAGGTGATGAGTGGCAGGAGAAATGGTGGGAGCATTATGATGCCTCTGGTCAAGCAGATAAATGGGCCCATAAGTGGTGCAGCATTGATCCAACCACACAACTTGAAACTGGCCACGCTCATGTTTGGCATGAAAGGTACTGCATAGGTTTGAAAATGCTGTTAAATCCCTGCTACAAGTATATAGTCAGTTGACACTGCAAAATTTATTGAGCTTTGAATGGTAAATGACATTTCAGACAAGGATAGATGACTTCATATCATCTTGATTAAATGATATTTTAAGTCTTTATAGAAATGGAATCTTTTTATGTAGATGCTACAAGGTACGGTCCTTTATCATGCTCAAGTTGCATTGTATCTTTCAAAACTTAAAATACCAAACTAGTTTGACATTGCTATCAAGTTTTCTCGACTAACTTTGGAGTTTTCATCTGTTAATGCTTTTGAGGAATCTTACTGTTGGTGCTTGTCAATGTGATAGCCGTTGCTAGGTAGAAATTGGGGATAAACTACTATAGCATGAATGTTTGCTATTGTTCAGAGTCATCCAAAACCAGCTGAAGTTCTTGTGCTTTTCAAGCGTTGCATGTTCCTCACCTTGAATTATGAGTTTGTAAAACTAGTGGTATTAGAATTGTATAATTGGCTCTATCTATGCATATGTTGTCTTTTAATGTTGCTGTTGTTCTCTCTTGTAGGTGGGGTGAGAAATACGATGGTCATGGCGGCAGCATCAAATATACCGACAAGTGGGCGGAGCGCTCTGAGGGTGATGGTTGGACTAAGTGGGGTGACAAATGGGATGAAAATTTTGATCCAAGTGGTCGGGGTGTCAAGCAGGGAGAGACATGGTGGGAAGGTAAGCATGGAGAGCGCTGGAACCGCACTTGGGGTGAGGGACACAATTGTTCTGGATGGGTTCACAAGTATGGGAAGAGCAGCAGTGGAGAGCACTGGGACACGCATGAGCCGCAAGAGACCTGGTATGAGAGATTCCCTCACTATGGCTTCTATCACTGCTTTAACAACTCTGTCCAGCTTCAGGAAGTTCAAAGGCCATCGGACACTGACCAATTATAAATTTTCTATGCTCACATATACCATAACACCTGTCTTTTTCTCATGGAAGATAGATGACATGCAATTAGTCGACATCCTAGCTAATAAGCTAGTAGTAAGTAATAAGTCTGATAAAATTTTCGTGTACATGATACCGTATTTATCATTAACTGCACGGAATGTCGTTGGTAACATGAAAATTATTTCTTGAGTTTGATAATAATCAAGTGTGCAGGTGCTGTTTTGTTTTTGTTTCATGAGACTGCCCAGTTGCTGCATGCTTTCTCGTTAAAATTCCTGTTAAATTTGGATTATTGGTTAGATGTCTCCAATGGGGACTCAGTCATGTGTTTCTCCCTTTTTTCTTACTAGCATGCGTTCCGTGAGTTGGACGAGCCTAAACAAACAAAACTAAACAAACAGAACAAACAAAACTAAGATTTTAGACAGTCCACATCGTTAATGACTTGAACAAAACTAAATGTTCTTCATTTCAATCAGATCGTTATTCATAATTTTACTAATATAAGTATTGGTAATTCCAATTGTGGAATTACTACTTAATAATTCTTACTAATATTATATATATAAATTTCTTACTTGATGTTATGACAATCTTGATAATTTTATAAAGAAGGAATATTTTAAAAAATGTAATAACGTAGGTGAAAATTCAATCAAAAATGCTTTAGAGTTATGACATCAAAATTAAGGTAAAACAAGAGGTTGGCATTTTGTTTATTTCAATGGAAAAATTAACAAAAAATATGAATTGATAAAATATCTCTTTTGAAATAAATGAAAATACGAAAAAGCATAAGTTGTCCTTGTAATTTAATTTTTCCAATTTAAATGGATTATAGAATTTATCATTTAACCAAAAAGTTGTAATTTCATTTATATTAATTATTTTATTATTCTTTCTCAAGTAAATTCAGTCATGCATGGCGTGTGATTCCATAACAAAACTGTCGTAATGAAACAAGGGTTCAACCAACGGCCATGTTTGTGGTATGACATGTAAAACATTTGGAGGGTGCAAAGCGAAAGCAAATCCATATAAAGGACGACAACTCCTATACCATACAAGCCGAGGAAAACAAGTTCCAAGATTTTAGGAAGTCAAGAACATGAGTGGTTCAAGCAATTACAAACCCTTGTTCTTCATCATATTGGCATTAGCAGCAGTCAGCGAGCGCTGTGTATGTGGCTTCAGCTTCTTTCCGAGGTACCATGTTCATATCATCAACCGCCTGAGCAACGACATCCTCTTCGTTCACTGTCGTTCGGCGGACGATGATCTAGGTGATCAAAATCTGTTTGGTGGTGGTGACTACAGTTTCAGTTTCCGGGAAAACATTTTCAAAACAACGTTGTTCACCTGCGACTTTCAGACAGGTGATAATCATGGAGGCAGCTACACAGTGTTCTGGGATGATTTGACCGACGAATGTGGGAACAATAATTGCATATGGAGCGCCAGAGATGACGGTTTGTACTTCACAAGCAGAGTTAAGAACGGAGAATACCGATTTTACTCGTGGCAGTGGTGATTAAGGATGTTTCCATTGTATCCTTGTAAAGGGTATAATCTAAATAATAAGGTAAATGAATTCCAGTGAATAAAGTTGATATTATTGACAAGAATATGCTCCATAAAATGGATGAGTAATTAGCCAGAGTGAAGGCTTAAAAAACTTGAACTCAATCGACTCTGATGCTGCTTTTTGCATGATCCAAAAGTTTACTATGTCAGCTTCTGTGGAGTAAATGATATGTGAGTAGCAGATTGTCTGTCTTAGATCTTAGTAAATAGTCAACAACATCCAAACCTCTGAATGTGATTGCTCTTTTGTTCTCAAGCTCTCAATCAACACAAACCAACCGAACAGAAGGATGCTGGTATTAATTAGAAGCTAATTAATGAGCTAACAAGCGACCCAAAAAGGCTCAAGTAAAACGGTTTTGTGGGTATTGAATTGGAGCAATCTGAAAAGTTGAATGAATCATAACTTAAAAGTATTTAAGTGTGGAGTGTATAATGGTCATATCAATAAATGTGTATAGATTGAAACAATTCATTTGATTCAATGGATAAACTTGAATATTAAAATATTTGAAATTTAAGAATGAGTTAAATGAAGTTTAAGTTTAATAATTAATTTCTACATATTCTCATATTAAGTTTGGATTATATAAAATATAAAAAAATCTAATCTTACATAATATTTATAAGTACTTTAAACTATCGTTCAATATTTATTTTAATTAAATGAATTAATATTTATATACATGTATCGATTATATCTTATCAAAATTATAGAATTTTTATATTTATTTGTTTGTTTTAATTTTGGTTACAAATTATGTTTATTATTATATATATATTATTGTAATTTTTGTTTTTATTTAATAAATGTTCTAATAACTTATTTATATTATGAATAATTGCTAGAAAAGTTTTAAAATATGAACTTATAAACTAAACTTAAACTTGAAAATTTTATAATAGATTAAGTTTGAATTTAAAAATTATATGTATGAATCAAGGAAGACAAAGGGTAAATACTCTTAAATTGTTAGATTAAACTCAATCCAATTCAGTGGAATATTGATCCATTATAGTAGGATCCATAGTCTGGGGACACAGGAATAGCTGAACATGTGTCCATGTTTAGGGAGAAAAAGTGAGATTCATAACTTAAGATGATCATATCTCAATATGTGCTTTCAACAATCAGCCTTATCTAAAAATATGTTTATGGTAGACTATAAACTCTAAAGGATTCTAAGATTTGTTATAATTAAGGTTAAGTAAGGTTATTTTGAAAGTTATGTTGAACCATGACAACTAGATTCTACAATAAATTTTTGATTGATGGATTCTATGCTTATAAAAATTTACCAGTTTTAACTGCAAATGTATGGTCCAGCTGTAGCTTGTATTGACAAGTACGAGTCAATCACATAAGGATTGTAAGTACTAATATTCGCCCTTTTCTTATTCTATATCCAACTACCAAATCAAGTTGTGGATTTAATTAAAAATTAAACTAAACACTTAAGCTAAGAGTGACACAAATACCACGAAAAGTCAATATCAAACAAATAGTACTTAGGCGATGAATCCTCAAATACTAACCCTTTTATCATGTAATTAAACTATTGATTATTGGACCGCAAAAATTCCTATTTTATGTTAATATCTTTTTCGGGACTATTGACAATTACCCCTCAATTGATTAAATAAAATATATTTCTAGTTAAAACTCGTATGATTACATTATCGATATGTGAATTTCACTATTATGTTTTGACCATAATCCAAAGGATTTATATCAACCTATCTTTAGGTTTACATACAACTCCTTCCAATTATGGTAGATCTATTCACACAAAAGGATTTTTTAATCTCTATCATATCAAATCAAATCATGAACTAATATTCCAAATATATTAATTCAAGAATATAACACATAATTGAATCACAATAAATCAATCAATAAAATAACATTGAATAAAAGATTAAATCATATTGCCATCACAACTTAGGGTTCATATCACCTAGACACTAAACACTTTAGTTCTTGCACATAAAAAACAAAACCAATAACAAATATTCAGAAGAACAAAAAAAACCAAATAACTCATATTCTAAATCTCCATTTTATCTCTAATGAATCTTCTTTCAATTTAGATTGAATGATGCTCTCTATCAGATCTTGTGACGTAATATTCTTGTTTTTCTCGTCCTCTGTTTAGAACTGCCTCTTCTTTGTATTTCTTAGGACTCAAAAATGCTTCTAAACTCACCTTCGACTCTTCAACCTCCGATAATGTCATTGTATAGTAAAAACTAGGATTTTTGGGATATATACAGTCAATGTATATGGTTATGTAAGTGACCATGTATCTCCAAAAATACCTAAATTTGTTATTTTATAGAGACATAAAGACTTACACAGGCAACATACACGACTAGAACAATATTTTCAAATCTCCGCACATTTACAGAGACTTAAATAGTTACTTTACACGGTCGTATAAGTCCACACTTACTTTAAATCTTTGTTATATGCCACAATTTCATTTGAATTCTTCTCGTTTTGGTTTATGAAGGTAATTATTACATACAAATACACTTGAAGCGAATTGAGTATCGAAAACACTATAAAACTCTTAAATAACAAGCAAAACACATTAAATGTGGGTATATAAATATAGTCAAATAATCATTTATCAATTATAATTGTGTAAACTTAGCCTATAACTAAGAAAGTTGTATTCTTCATTAAGTGTGTTATTGATTAATCAATAGTAAGATAGTCACTCTAAACTCTTTAGGAAATAGGCACACACAATTGGCCAAACCTTCTCATTAAAAATCTTCTTGTTGGTTCTTTTGTTTATTACTTTATTTCACACCAATATATTCTTGTTTCTTAAAACATTATTTCTCAATATATAAGTGGTATCAGAGCATTGTTGAGGCAACAATGACTTCAGTAGTAAAGTTTAAAATAGAAAGATTTACAGGTTGTTTGGAATGATATGAATTGAATTCAATTATAGCATTGAATTCAATTTAAGTGTTTGGAAATAGAAAAAAAAGGGATGGGTTCAATTCATACATGAATTGAACCCCATCATCTCTTATAAATTGAATTCACTTGAAAAAGCATCGGAATTGATTACAAACTAGGACTTCATTTCTTCTTTTGAACGTTGAAAATATCCTTCCAATAATACTCATCTAACCCTACCATATATCTCTTCACCTTAAGCAGCCTCTCCCACCTCAAACAACCCCTCCCACCAAGAAACGGAACAACAACACCTTCTTAACGAATCAGCACCTCTCACCATATTTAGGTTTTCTCTTTTCTTTGTTCATGGGTGTCTTTTTTTTCCCTTTTTTTGTCTATGATCATCGTTCTTTTTTAGATCTATAGTTTGATTTAGCTTCTCCTTTCATTTTCTCATCCTGTCTAAATTTTTTTGCATTTCTCGAATTTTTTTGTATATATCTAGATTTTTTTATTTGTTTTCGGCTACATTTTAAGTGAATCTTGTTCCATTTGGGATCTTGAGGGAGAATAAGATATTTTTTGGTCAAGGGTAAAAATGTCATATGAAATAATTGAAATAATTTAGATTGTGTTCCAGACAGTGTAATTGAATTCAATTCTAATATTACTGAGTTTGTTTCAAACAGTGTAAATTGAATTCAATTCAATCTTATTAATGTTATTGAATTCAATTCATTAATGAATTCAATTCGAAGGTTTCCAAATAGCTCGTTAATGAAATTGAAAAATTCAAATTGTGGCGAAGAAGAGTGAAGGATTTGTTGGTGCAATAACTCTTGCTCAAAAGATGTAAGATAATAAGCCATAATATATGGATGAGTTCATCTAGGAAAAGTTAGTAGTTAAAGCCATTCAATTATGTTTGGGAAACAAAGACATATACTACGTTATAGAAATTGCATCCTCTGTAGAAATAAGGAAGAAGTTGAAGAGTCGGTATATGTTAAAATCTCTAATAAACAATTTTTGTCTAAAGTAAAAACTATATAGGCTAAAGTTTTGGAAAGGAATAGATCTGTAACATCATATCGATGCATTTAACCAAATAATTAGTGACTTACTGAAGCTCGAGGTGACTTACGAATAAGAATTAAATAACGATTCATCTTCATTCTTAATATCTTTTTTATGAACAATATATGACCATGCACACATTGGATAAGGAGACAGTTGATATTAAGGGCATCACTATGACATTATTAGCTCATAATACAACCAATAAATACTCAATACTAGCAAAAACTCTCAAGTTGAAGAGTTGTATTTGAAAAGAAATCAAGATCATGGAAGAAAATAGGGGAAAATGGCCCATCTAAATGAAGCTTTAGGTCAAAATCTAATGATGGAAATATAGTCTAGTTCTACAAACATAAGCAAACTTAACATATTATGAGGAACATGTAGGAAAATCCCGGTGTGTTCATCACATGTACACGGTGTGAAAAAACAAAATTTTTTTATTCCGGGACCTTCCCGAAAGCCAGGATATATGTGTCTATATAACAAAGTCAAACCATAACGACCAAAGGAGATCGTCTCTAACGGTATCCACGCAGAGGTCGGAGAACCTAACCGGGACAAACCCTTTTGACCCGGGAATAGCTAG
>JAOSBP010000206.1:41236185-41250189 GCA_027563825.1 Erythroxylum mucronatum
ATCATGGACTTCATTAATTTGCTTATAGATCAATATCTATCAATTCATAAATAATGAACACAACATTAATGAAATATGCCTTTCTTTAGTTATTCATAAAGTCTGTACAAAACGCGCTGAAGGCGATTGCCTTTAGGGCACTACTCTAACAGAACAATCTAAACAAAGAGTAGAGGGATAAAAGAAAATTGATGATTCATCAAGATTTTCTAATGAAGTGGAAAGTGGGGACTAGTATTACAATGATATAGATATACTATATATTTTAACTAGCCAACTTTAGAACTTATAGATTTTTTATACATGATACTCATATCACATGACATCAAATAAGGATTAATTTACGTCATATGCCTTAGACAACTTTAAGACTGTCCAATTGAGAGATGATATAACATACAAAATCACCAAAATAGGACAAGTCAAAATTATGATGTTTGTTAAGTAGTGTAGTCAAAGGAAGATAGTACTATATTATGACACATGTGACTAGGTCATATAAATGAGGGAGAGATGATGAAACTTAATAAGGGGAGCTTATTGAAGGATGTCAAACATTAGAAATAGACTTTTATAAGTTTCTTGACTTCAAAAAAAGGCTAGAATAACATTCAAGAATGAAGTGTATAAAGGATTAACATATATTGAAGCAAACATACGGAGAAGACATGTCAAGGTTAACAAACAATATTGGTTCAAAGACAGTAAAAGTTAGAACTAGAATAGTTTGAAACAAATGCTAAAGGGGTTGCAAATTCTAATTTGAAAGATAGAATAATGTAAGAAAGAAAGCATGAGCATGGTATAGTCATGGATAAACCAAGGTGGACCGACAGATAGCCAATGAAATATGGCCAAAAAGATTTGGTTACGTATGCTCGTAGCATTAGTAATAGGGATTCAACTACCTTTTAAGGGAATAAGAAAAATCAAGAAAAAGATAGATGGATGTGTGTTATAACGCTAGATGTGAGGTTTCACAAAATTAGGGAAATGATTGCATCCAATTATATATTGTTAAAAGATCTTCACACTTCAAAAAATGCAACTAACATGTTGATAAAGTTAGTTACCAAGAAAAAGTTACCAGCTTCGCTTCGATTTAATTAACATCCAAAGGTGTTAGATATGATTATAACCCAACCTATATAGAGTATATTCATCAAGATGGAGATTGTTGTGTATAACTCATATACGTCAGTACAATTTGAAGTGTTTTAGAAAAACAAATGTATTTTCTTAAAAGTCTTTAAGTAAACATGACCTGGGATATAAGCATGACACAAGATGTGCTATTATTAGAAAATTAGAGGTAAAGACATGAGTTAGAAATACGAGCGTGATGAAGTGGTGAAGATATTTTTGTTGAGGCCATCTCCCAAATTATGTCCAAGTGCAAGTAGAAGTGGTTGGATCTATGATATGGAAACACAAGCATGGTTGAGCATGTGTCCATTTGAGGAGAAACAATGACATCCTTATCCATACGGGACAAGACCGTATCCTAGATCTTATCTATGCTAATCCTAGATCTTATCTATGATAATCAGTAATTAATCTAAAAATGTATTTTTGGTGGAAACAACTTTGGGAGGATTCTACAATTTGTTAGAAATATACTTAAGTTGGGTTATGTTTAGTGATTGTATTGAATTGCATCAGTTAAAGTTTACAATTAATTATAATTTTGTAAACCTAGTATATAAGTAAGAAATTTACATTTTCCACTAAGAGAGTTTTGATTAATCAATGGACAAATAGTCGCTCTAAGTTGTAGTAGACATAGACACACCCGCTTATATCAAACCTTGATAAACATCTTTTTAATTAATTCTTATTTATTGCTTTCTTTCTGATAAAAACTTTTATCGTATGAATCTTATTTCTCAACGAAAGTTATTGAACTTTTTTTTTTCTCACGAGGTGTCTTAGGAGGGTCCCAATTATGGGAAGACACCTTTAAGTCATCCACTCCCTGACTAATCCTCACTCGAGCCAGATAGGTCGCTTGCGGGAGGCAAAGCTCTGGGCTCTGGCCTCAAGTTTTAAGCAGTTGCATACATGAGTGCAGTTGGAACCCACGACCTCACTTAAACCAGAAGAGCGCTTTACCAACTCACCTGCACCCTGTGGTTGTTATTGAACTAATTTATAATAGTAAAAAGAAAAATATTTAGAGGATGGACCAACCGATAGTGAAAGGATTTTTTTAAGTGCTTCCCACATTTGGCAGATTGCAAATTTAAGTTGGTACAGAAGATTGACTTCCTTAAAACATAAGTTGATCAAGAATAAAGATATGTTAGGCGGTAATATTAATTGGTTTGACCTTATCACTTATTTATTAATTATTGGTTCGTTAATAATTTATTCACATTACGTGACAATTATTATGTGTGTTGACGATTTATTTAATTCACATAAACTTTACCCATATCAAAACAGTACTTAAAAGAATCCTACATATTGGTTCAAAATATCTGTAGCCTACGCTACCTTTGCTATAACTTGGAATTTTAACTTGACATCTCAATTTTTGACAAGTTAGACAAATTGAAAATTTAACTTTTGGAACACGAATTGTACAGATAAAATATCAGGTACAAAAGGGGATATTTAACTAATTCATACGACTTTTGTCTAACAGTTTAGGTGCGTTCTTCTTTTATTAGGATATTCAATCACGCTATGAACTTTATAATTACTATGAGTTTTTAGTGTAACGTTAGTTTTATCATGTTTTTTTTTTGTATTAAATCAGGGTATTTACTGGCGGATCCAATGACTAATCCTCTCGCTAGTTTGTGGGCACCTCACAGAATGAGACAGTTGACCTAAGGATTTATCATGTTTTATCATGTTTTCACACACACATATATTAGTTTTAAGCTGATTATATAATGTTGCGTGTTCCTCCACACTAATTGCTTTCAAAGTATTTTCATGTAAAAGGATGTAATAGACATACATAGAATGGCACTCCCCTATTACTAACTAAATCAATTCCATACAATAAAGTAAGGGGAAGTTTAATAACTTATATAATATGGTTTTACAAGCCACGTCTCTGATTAGTTGGGCGGTTGTTGGACTGACAAGCACTTGCTCTGCTTTGCTGAGAAATTATGCAGAAGAAGAACAATAAGACTTGTTGGAGTGTGAAGCACTTGCTGAGAAATTATGGATCAAAAGGTACCAATCAAGTTCTTCTCGCATTTGGATTGATTTCTAGCCACCGAGACTTTCAGACCATGACCCACACTCGGTGACGTTTGAGACCTTTGTGTTTGTGTAAGAAAAACTGCACCACTCTGGTCCCCGTACTAATTAAGTACTTCTTCCAGTAATGTCCAGAAACCCTAATTAAATTGTCTCATAACTTCCATGCTTATTATACAGACTTATTGGTGTTTGGGCAGTTTCGGGCTTTTGCTAGTGCTTGGAAACCGCGTCGCCAGGTAGTCGCATTAAATATCGAATAAGCGATCATTTATGACTTGAGGTTGGGACTTTCATTTAATGAATAGTACCTCGTAAACTTATACTCCGTCGTGATTAAAAGCAAGTGATGTTTTAAGAAGATTTTAATTATTTAAAGTAAGTGTTGTTTGTAATTTTTTATGTCTATTTATGATTTTATTTTTAAAATTATCCTTTAATTTTTTTCATATCTTAATTACACAAATTATATTTTCAAGGCACTTTAATATGTAATTAATAAGTACATATCAGATATTTTATTAACTTTCCTAATAAATATGCATTCCTTTAAAACGACACTTATTTTAAATAGAAGGAAGTATTATAGTTACATTAGGAGATGGGTCTTACTTTTTTACACTTATAAGCCTTATTTTACGTTATTTCTTATCATGTTGTGTATGATTAGTTTATTTAATTGGAAAGCTGAAGATCCAATCTCTCCACGTACACGATCACATATTTTATAATTAAACAAATCATTTATAGATTATATCGAACATTTGATCCCCTCAAATTGAAATGAGACAGAAACATAGGAAATGGTCGAGAATGGAGGCAGAGGCTTATTTGACTGACGTTATATCCAATAAATACGAGAATAGAAGAACAAGAAGAAGTCATTTCAATTTTTATTTAAAACTACGAGAGGACAAATCCAAAATAAATAAATAAATAAAACCGCGTAATATAAGCGTACAAGAAGACTCTCAAGGCATTAAGTCTTCGACGTCCATTTTCTCTGTCACCGTCTCTTATCTCATATCTCGTGCAAGCAACGTAACGTGGCCTACGGGGTGGAAACTTGAAACAAAGTACACATCTCCCCATATAACCTCCCCTCTTGACCCTCTACTCGTTGAGTGCACCATGTCCCCTGTAACACCAACCCTTCCAGCTGTTCAACCTCTTATAAATTTACTTTTAACAGCAGAGTTCAAAGAGTCTTTTATCTTTTTTCAATATTAGAGTTTGTTATTCCATTTTATAAATTTTAGTCATTTATTTACGTAAATTTTGATAGATCTTATATAAATAAACGTAAAATTCGCATAAATACATGATTAATATTTATGAGACAGAATAAAATACTATAATATTAAACAGAGAATCTCGCCCCGAGTTCAAATTCTTTGTGACTTTTCTATTAAATTTCATAAGAAACTCGTATTAATCTATTAATTTAGTCCGGTGGAATGGGATCTTTAGAGTTTCTAATCATCATAAAGTAAAAAATACACTTAAAATCGCACAAATTTCTACTGCAAATATATATAATGATCTAACAAAGCATGAATTTAATCAAATTTTGCAAGTATTTTCTATTTTTCAACTCGATTAATTTATGTATGTAGAATTTATATAAATGTATGGAAGACAGGGAGTGTACGGAAGCAGGCTTTTGATTCTTTCTTCGTTGATAAAGACAAATAAATAACATCAAAATCCAGTATTAAGCTCGGTTTTCAGTTTTGACTGAAATGTATTTCTTAGCGGAGAAGGAGAAAACGTAAGAAAAAGAAAAAGTGAAAAACACCCCACTGGAATTCTATATAAATCGCTGCTAAGCTTGAGCTATACTCAACTCGCTCTCTCTTTCTCAGTTTCTCTCTTCCTCTCTCTCTCTTTCTCAGTTTCTCTCTCTCTCTCTCGCTGTCTCTCTGAGTGCCAGCTCAAAGCTATGGATGGCAACGTACTGACTCAAGAACAGATAGAGGAGTTTAGAGAAGCGTTTTGTCTGTTTGACAAGGATGGAGACGGTAATATGTCAATCGAGTTTAGTTTTATCTTTTTTTTGGGTCTATGATTTTCGGTTATGGTATCTGTAACTTGAATGGTGGGAGCAGGTTGCATAACAGTTGACGAACTGGCCACGGTCATCAGGTCACTGGACCAAAACCCTACTAAAGAAGAACTTCATGACATGATTAGCGAAGTGGATGCTGATGGAAATGGGACCATAGAGTTTCTCGAGTTCCTGGACTTGATGGCCAAGAAAATGAAGGTGAATTTAAAACACCCTTCATTCGTATAAACTCATTTTCTCATATGCATATACCAGACTACTTGAATGTATTTATTTATTTTTGTTTTCATTTTGGTTTTCAGGAGACTGATGCAGAGGAGGAACTTAAAGAGGCATTCAAAGTGTTTGATAAGGACCAAAATGGATACATATCAGCCACTGAGGTAGTTGTAATTGCTAATATCAAACCTTCACCTTCTGACCAATCAAAATCCTATATTTTGATACTTTACATTATTGAAATCTCTTCCACTTTTTGCTTTTCCATCTTTATCTTTTGACTTGCAGGTTAAATAGTATGTGATGGCTAGGTATGCACATGTAGCTTTAAGAAGTAGTCGGCAGTTTTTAATATTCGAAAACCACAAAGATCTAAAGATAAATCATCTTGTTCAAGAGTTTTAACCTCTAGTTGACGGTGATTTGATTGAGAAAGCTTTTGTTTATATATATATATATAGAGAGAGAGAGATATGGATAGTTTCCATATCGAGTAGACCCCATAGTCTTCTGCCTTTTGTCACGTCGGCGGACAAGAATTAGCTATGTCGATGACTTTTAGTGAATATCCACAAATAATCTGGGAAAAGAGTTCGCTGTAAGTGTTATTTCCTCCCGAGACACTTTATTACAATAATTACCAAAATGGGTAAGAACCAAGACGAGATGCAAATTTAAAATATTAGAATCTTGAGCCTTGGTATTAGCGTAAATAGCATTCAATGTTTTACCTGGCATTTCACATGCTTAACCTAATTTCTGATTAATATAAACATGGATTACACGGCTTCATGGCTTTCTTTAATTCTTTAACCATGAAGGGAATCTAACCGAGTTAAATTTTGTTTTGGTCTTCGCTGGTCATGTCCAGTTGAGGCATGTTATGATCAATCTGGGCGAAAAGCTGACAGATGAAGAAGTGGAGCAGATGATTAAAGAAGCAGATTTGGATGGTGATGGCCAGGTTAATTACGAAGAGTTCGTGAAAATGATGATGACTATTGGATAATAAACTAGCATAAATCTGTTCATCTTCAGAAGGAATTTAGCAAGGAAAATGTGTGTTCTTGTCCCTTTTTTTATAAGTTTAATTCGTTGCATTAATTTGTTATTTTGTGGTTAGCCAAAGAATTGTTAGGTATCAAAACCTAGAAGACGACTTTGATTTGTTCAACTTTTCTATATAATGTATTCTTTCGATGTTAGTGGAAATTTCATTTAACGTAGAAAAATATGTCAGCTTCGTTCAGTATTCGTGAACTTTGTAATCCTCAACAACTCAGAAACTAAGTATAGGTGAAATGTTTCTAAGTCTGCTGATGTGACCAACAAGCTGTCATGTAATTCCCCTTTCTTTTTGGTGGAAGAACTGGTGATGATGCATACGTTTTAATGCTTTTTTTCCATCCTCGTGAACTTGTGTTTGACCCATTTGGCCACTGTGTGTCCTACTAACTTTATCCTTTTCACACTAACATTCCAGCAATCAATTGAAAAACATATTGCTCTTATGGAGTTCATTTAAGAGTTGTTTAATTAAAAAAGTTTAATTTTAGAGAGAATACATAAAAATTAATCAAACATTTGATTTTAAATTATTAAATTATTTATTTAAAATATATAATTTATGAAATATTATATAAATCTAGGAATTTACGTACTATCAATATGAAAAAAGGGGAGACATTAGGTTTTCCCGTCCACTTGGACTAGACATTAATTAAAGAAGCGACAACGAATATAGCCTTTCACTTTCGGTACATCTTACAATTAAAAGGCTTTTGGAAGACCGTTGACCTTGACATTGTGTGGTAGCTGGCGCAAAGGAAAATGTTTTAAGTATGTACAAGTCCTTTTTCTTACTTTTAGGTACGTATCTGATAAATTTTTAGATTGACGTCCGCATTACAAAAGTCCTCTACGATGTATTTAATCGAGAGAGGTAGGTAACTAAAAACTTTATTCTTAGAGAGGAATTTAATTGTCAATGGGTAGGTCGGCTATATTAGGCCCAGTACTCAGCCCAGATATCGATGGCCCATTCGTAGATGGTGGTCTCCAATGCAAACGTAAAGATTTATGTAAAGACCTAAACCTAACAGATATTCCATATATAAGGTACTACTTTGCCATGATACAGGTACGACATTAGAAATATTCTCTGTTTTTAGCCACCAAAACCCTCACCAAAAGACTGACTTGAGCGTCGAAGGGGCCTGCCGGCGAATAATTCCCGGTGTGCCTTTCATTGTTTTGCAGGTATTTTTTTGCCAAGATCAGTTAGAATTATGGATTCGAATAACGGCATCCAGCCCCATCAAAATCAGGCAGAACCAGTCGGATTTGATATTAGAATTGACAGGCAATCAAGGATTTAAATCATAAGATATTTAGGTTAATATTTTATACCATAAAGATAGCACTTGCAAGTCTCTTCGAGATGATAATTAGCCAATGCTTCAGAACAAGAATATCATGTCTTGTTATCAGATGCGTAATTTAGTTTATATTTTCAATTCTTATAATTGAGATGACAATACGTTAATGATATTTAATTTAGGATTAATTAAAGCGTTTCGAATCATTATAAAAGGATTTTTATGATATAAATTGATTAAGAATTACGAATTAACAATTTTGAAACTAAAACTTCTTTTTATCAATTTTATATTTGAGTAGTCACAAAAATTATGTTTTAGATATTATTTATATGATAAGTAGTTTTAATATTTAAAAATCATGTTAGTTCATTAAATGATGCTTTCTTTTATGTTAAAAAATAAAATTCAAAAAACAATACCATTTCAATTAATACAAAATGAAATCATTTGATATGGTAATATAACTTCTCATTAGAACAATTTGTCATATATAATACTTAAAAATCACATTGTATTCATCAATATATTAAACTCGAGCAAAGTTAAGTAACAAATGTGTTAGAACGGCCCAACACCATCCAATTGCCTCTCCAGCAATCCAAAGAAAACACACAAAAGACACTCTTTCTTGGTTTATTGTAAATGCTTAAACCAAACAATAGTCTCTTCAATGTCCAAAGCTCCATTTCTCAAAATCTTGAACAAACCAAATCGTGACCAGTGAAGAGTAATGCAGTTTAGTTCATTACAGAAGTACAGCAGATGCAGTTGCTGAAGAGGGATGACCTGCGTTTATGCTTGTCCTTTACCTTAATAAGCGAAACGGATGCAACTTCTTTAGTATCTGCACTCCAGGAGTCCTTGTCTTTCTTCTTTAAACCAGCTTGGGTTGGTTCAGAATCAACCTCTTCATCATCACCTTTCCTGAAGCCTAGGAATGGAGTTCTTGATTTCTCAGAATCACTTCTTTCGAGAGGAATCACTTTCTCTTCTGCAGGAATTACTTCATATCGAAATGAATCCCTCTCAAATGTTGCATGAGGAAGCCTGCTCTGTATGCTTATATCAACCTGGCTTGATAAGCACTCAATTGCAGTCTTATCCTGATATAGTAGAGGGTTTTGATCAGATTCTTCATCCTTTGCTTCTCTTCGAAGAACAAAATCGAAGCTTGGAGACTTCCTTATCTTTGCATGAACATTCAAAGTATCAGGATTCGAGTCAATGCTGAATCTCTCTGCATTTTCTTGTGTCCCGTAATTATTTCCTGCTACCATAGCTGTCTCAACTTTGCTGCATTGTTCAATGCACCGATCTTGCAATATTGAAGATTTAGTTTCTAACCCTGACTCTGGAGTTGCAATGATATTATGTAGAAATTCAGGTAAACCTCCATCAGGTGCCATCCTATCCACAGAGACCAAGGTTTCTTCAGGGAAGCTTGAGGCGGCAGAAGTGGAAGCCGTGGCAGCAAAGAAATCACTGAAATTTCCAGGCTTCAATTCCAGGTCTGAATTTCCATTGACTTGAGCATTATCAGGTTCCATTTCAGCTTCCCCTTGGTGATCTTGAGCCTGAAACAGAAAACCAGGAGCTTCTGGAATATATGTTTGATGTTCTCCAGCTTCTTCATCATTAGTAATTCCTCTACTATAACAAATTTCACTTCGTTCTCTCATCAGTGGAACTACTTGCTTATCTGATGATTCCTCTTCCTCAAGTTTGCAATCTTGTTTTCCTTCTTCTTTAAAATGACCATTAGAAAAAGGTATTTCACCTAGAATCATTTCAGGTTTGCTAACCATTATAGGCTCTGCTTTTGCCTCCCTGAAGTTTTCTTCGGCAATCTCATTCCGGTTATTGTTTTCAGACACCATCTTTTCACTAAACTCAAAAGAATTATGATCATCTTTTTCGTCTTCACCTTCTGGTTCTGTAATTATCAAATTTCCTTCACAAATTTCAATTGTAGAATCCTGATGGGTCATCAGATTGAGTTCTGGTGGTGGCTGAAAGGCATCCTTTCCATTATAATTTGTCTCAGTACTTGACTCTCTATCTTGTACCTGTTCAAGAACTCTAACTTCAGATTCCTCATCAATCGACGCTTCATTTTCCTCTTTAGCCATTCTTTCTGCGGTCAGATAATCTGTTTGATTCTCCAAATCTAGATTAATGTCAGAAACAATGATTTCATCAGGGTTGTTGTGCTTGTGGGATCCATTCTCCTTACTTGAACATGAGATGTTATCATCTCCATTTTGTGAACTGGAGCTATCTTCTGTGCGTTGATCACCATTTATCATTGGTGAATCATAAATCTCATTATGATCAACGGATAGATATATAGATTCTTCCTGTTCTGCATCATCATCCGATGACGATACTTGGACCAAAGTTGAATTCGAAACCACCCCTTCCTCTGTTTCAGTTTACAAAATATAGAACAGTTTTACCACATAAATTAGATTCCCTCTGTTTCAGTTTACAAAATACAGAATAGTTTTATCACGTAAATTAGATTCTATCTGATAGTAAGCGTTTTAAGAGCACAGAGATAGATGAATATAAGACGAAGATCCGGTTGAAAAAAATAAACTTTCAGTATCTAAGGGGCCTGATTATGTTAAAGGTTATGCTAACCTTTGCCAAGAGAAATCTCGTTCCCAAGGTGACTCTCGCTTGTTTCCAAAAGATTCTCCTTCAAATTCAATTGCATCGTCAGGTCATGTTCTCCCGCTTCCTTCAAAAATGAACCTGGTTGCATTTCAGAATCTTCAGTATCATTTTCATTGGATTCAGTTTCAGGTTTTGGAGATTCAGCAGGAGGATAACCTTCTGCAAAAACAAAAATGGCCGCCTAAGTCAGTCTTGCTTACCATTCAAGTTTATCCTAAATGCTTAGTTTTTAACAAACTAGATAAAACCTGTTCTATTAGATGATGTCAGGGCATCGATGTTAGTCTGTCCTGCTCCTTGCTCATCATCAGGATCTAAGACCGTCTCTTTCTTATGATAATCTTCACTTTCAGCTGCAGTAACGCCATGATTTTCTTCTTTGACATCTTTAACCAGAACAACTTCATGCGTAAAATTCCCCTGAGCTTCAGTTGTGGTATCTTCTTCTTCTGTATCATTTCATGAGCATTATAGTAACGATTAACATTCACATTTTAGGATGTACAAACGTCTCAAAGTCATACCTCGCAATCCAGAGTTGTTGTTGCCCATTTCGTTTCCCATATTCAATATGCTGGATCCTGCAATACAAAAAGATCAACTCCTACAACTTGTGAACCTGACCATGAATATAAATTCCATTACACAGGTCTAAAAGTACATACCATGACCATGAATGTAATACAGCTAAACTTCTGAGACTCTGCCAGAGTGTTAATGCTTGATTAAGACATCAACTTCACTTGCATTGCTTGGAAAAAAGTTTCTATTCGGGTCACCTGTCATCCAAACTGATAACATCACCAAAAAGTCAGCAACACATTAAATCTTGTCATTCTCTTTTCCCACTTTACATGACATTCTGTGACTGCGAATTATATTATTAGAGAGATGGGGACATTGCTATGTATTTAAAGTCTAGGCAATCTTGAAGGAATATTTAGGGCAGCTCAAGTGTCCAACCTAGTCTCTATAGTAACCAATTCATTTGCATAGCGAACAGATGCTTGTCCAGATTTGACTTTACTGCAGTTAGTTTGTTGAACCTAGCAGGCGCAGATTCTGAACAATTCATTAATCTTAACCCTTTCAGAAAGTTCAAAAGAGTTGTAAGTCAATGAGAAATCACAGAGAAATGATTTTCTGTCTACCCGGAATTACCTCCATAATGGATGTCAACTTTCAGCTAACTAAAACTGAAAAACTTGATGTTAGAGAAAGGACCTACATCCCGGGCCATAGAGGACCCTGAGAGGGTTGAAAAAGTGTTGGAGGGTCATGGAATCCGAGACAGAACTTGCCATGATAAAGTTGTATACGTAAATAGTGGCTGCACCTACTTTTCGGGTTAAGTGAATGTTGTACAGTGGTTATGACAAGGAAGTAAAAACAGGTGGGTCTAGCTCTTCAAGATTGCTTGGATTGGAAGCTGATTTCCAGTTGCAGGGATGGCCATGGAACTGCTTTTCTTTTGTCACTTAGTTCTCTTTTTCAGCCTAACCACATTATGGCTGTGAATTAATATGAAACTCTCTTCAACTTTTGCACAAGCTCAAAAGCTGAAGAATTGAACCCTTCCCTCTACTTTTTTCTATATAAAAGGAATATTTAGCCAAGAGTTGGTGGAAGTCCACCATATTCTGCCATTTTTAAGCTAAAAGATTAGTAGATGAAATGATGATGACCACATTGGCGTGAATATGTAGTAGTTAGAACCTTTAAAACTTATGAGGCCAACTCATATGGCCTCTTAAAGTTAATAACTTTAATAAAAAGAAATAAGTACGAGAAGTATTTTATTTTAATTTATTAAGCTAACCTAGTTAATGAGATTGAGAAAGGAATTAAAATATTGTCCTCGGAGGATTCAACTTCTCATATTGTTCTTTTTTTAATTTTATTTTATACACAGTACTAACTTGGTAAATTTAATGTTCTAAAAACTGAATCGATTCGATCGTTTTAATAATAAAAATCTTAAATCGATTAACTTTCCGATTCGATTTAGTTTAATAATCTTTGTTGTTAAAAACCGATCAATTTATTAATTAATCGATCAGTTTTTATAAATTAATCAGTTTTTATAAATCAAATAAATTGATTAATTTTTATTTAGTATTCTCTTTTCTAATCAAATTTTAAATTTTTCGACAAGAAAGATATTATTCTTTAATTATTTTTCAAATTCTTTATTTTCATTTCATCTTTAACCAGTTTTATAAGAATATGATACTGGTCGAAACTTTTAAACTTTAAACATCTTGTCTTACCGGTTTAAGGTTTTTAAAATATTGGTAAATTAGTAAATCTGATCATTTCTGCTTAAGTATTTGTTGTGATGATTGTTTGTGTAATTAATATAACTCTTGCATTTATCCTTCTTATTTCAAAAAAATCAGTATCTTAATTATTATTATTTTAATATATTTGAGTTGGGTATATAGTTTGAGTGATAAGATACTCTACTATTACTACTACTACTAATAATAATATTAGAAATTGAAATTCTACAAAATTTGAGTTCAGACAAAAAAAAATAAATCCAAACATTAGTTATATGATAATAAATTTGATCAAATTAAAATTCTATTAAATTTGAGTTCAAAATTTTTTAAAAATTGATCTTCATATTACATTAAAACAAAATTTTAATTTTTTAATTTCTTATGTTCTTTTTAAACCACTTAATTTCTTAAATTTAAATTCAAAGTCGATCTAAATATTAATTAATTCATATTTTGCCAAACCCAGATCAAAATATTAACTATACGAATGGACTGATGTTTTTGCTCATCTTTTCTAAGCCAAATCCCAAGGATCTCTCTATCTTCTAATTTAATATATATTAAGATTAATACAAACAGATTGCTTCGTTACAATCTTATTATATAAATAAAATTAGCATACTACACGCGATTAAATATTTTATTTAATAATTTTTAAATAACATTTATAAGATTTAACGATATATTTTTAGATTCTAACCCTTTAAATTTCTAAGCTTTTATTAGAATTTAAAAAGTATTCACAATGTTGGAATTTTAATCTTAAATTCTGTTTTTTGTGATGCTTAAAACCATCTATCTTAAGTAGCTAATTTAATTTGTATCATTTTAATATCTTAAGTAGCTAACATAGTATATAAAGATTTTTTTTTTGAAACGAGAGAAAAATACTATTATCTCGAGGAATAATGGTCCAAGATACAGGGAGGTACATCAATCCACACCTGAAAGCGACTATGAAGAACAGACGCCCGAGTAAGAGAGTGGGCTCCCCTATTCCCCGAACGCCTAATCCAAGTTACAGAAATATTGTCCCTAGTGCATAAGAGATCCTTACAGTCCGAAATGATAAGACTAAAATAGGAAAAATCCAAAGACCTAGAGTTCAAAGCACTGATAAGGAGTTGGCTATCAGTAAAAATAGAACCTGCTT
>JAOSBP010000206.1:41286967-41314358 GCA_027563825.1 Erythroxylum mucronatum
CCCATTTGCGGCACTTCAACTGTTGTGGGTCAAGCTGGTTATGGGTACATTGGCTGCTTTAGCTCTTACTCTAGGGCCACCCGCCAAAAAGTTCATGAGGCACCCTGTAAAGAAAGACTTTCTTATAACCAATATCATGTGGAGGAACATACTAAGCCAGACTATGTATCACATAGCTGTCTTATTGACCCTACAGTTCAAGTCCAAAGCAATTTTTGGTGTGGACGATCAGGTAAAGGATACCTTGATCTTCAATACCTTCGTGCTGTGTCAAATTTTCAACAAATTCAATGCAAGAGAGCTCAAGAAGAAGAACATTTTCAAGAGGATACACAGAAGCAAGTTGTTCGTGAGCATCGTTGGACTAGTAATTGTTCTTCAGGTTATAATGGTTGAGTTCCTGAAGAGGTTTGCAGGTACAGAGAGGTTAAACTGGGTGCAATGGGATGCAAGTATCGGACTTGCAGCCATATCTTGGCCACTAGCTTGGTGTGTCAAGTGGATTCCTGTTTCAGACAAGCCATTTCTCAGCTATCTAAAATAGAAGAACTAGGACTACGGATATACAGAGATTCTCATTGTTCTTTGTTTTGTTCTTTTCTGTTTCTTTGTTAGACTCTGTTCAGATTTTCCTGGGATATAATAGTGTTCAATGCTTGTACCTGGAAATGTAAACATAATCCCAAGTTAATGGGGTACTGCAATACATAGACGAGCAGAGGGGATTGAGAAATCATTTTCCCTCCAAGCCATCCATCTTCTTCAGTTTCCTGCAGTGTTCCATCTATAATTCAATTTTTGACTAAGATCGATCAAACAGGAACTGCTGTTTCTTGCGGAATACGGAAAGAGAAGTTGGAAAGAGATTCTAAGGATGATGAACTGGCTGGTAAGCTAAAAGAAACTAGTTCGAGAAAACCTAAACTTGTAATTGGTTTGCTGGATATTCCTGTTTCTTGATTATGAGATTTTGTAAACTACCCAAAACAAAAATGATCCAACAACCAATGTTCTTCGTATAAAACAGACGCATTTTTATGTTACAAAGCAATGTGCCACAATAGGCAACCTAGTTACAGATTCGAGGCAATCTAGTTACATTAGGCAACCCTGCACCAATACCTCATGATTTTTTATTATCTAGACCCAGAATCTTTACTGGGGTTGGTGATAAATTAAGTTTTACGGTTTCTTCCAATCAAATGGCATCACTTTTACAACATACATGACACATCTTTGCTGGAACAGGTCCGGGGACTTTGCCATTGTCTGCTGGAGTTTAACTGTCGTAGTATTCCACCAAATATGTCCAGCCTGCAGGGCAAATAAATCCATCCGGAGGGTTCTCTTTGTTCTTGGCGAGCGTTCACATCTGAAAAAATTGCACGGGAACCATTCATTCCGATATAACCATTCATTCAGAAATGAGCATCTGCATTGATATGAAGAGAAAGTCATCTGGCCTTGTTGGATCAAAGAATGCAATTTTGCCCTGAGTCTTATCATATGCAGCGACCTAAAGTGGGATTTGAAAAATGATCAGATGAATTCACAGTTATATCAAAATGGTAATTGCAAATCAAAAGGCCTGACAACACATACCCTGAAAGGAAGAATGTTAAGACGCTCTAATCCAGGAACCATACTCAACACCTTCTTTCCATGATCAGCATCATAAGCATCCCGTTTCTCGAACGGATGGCTCATTCCGGCTGGATCCCGACCCACGATACAGAAATTTGCACCTGCATTGATCCGAGCTTTTGCTTGCCATTGTACCTCAGTTGGACCAGCATAGTGCATAGGCGATGGAAATATCGATGCAACAGTTGTCTATAGACCATGAACACCATCCTCAAGAACCTAAAAAATGCAATTCCTTTATAAAACCGTTCTAATCGAGAAAAGCATTTCTGAAAGTCATTTAAACAAGCAGGGGAAGTTTCTGACAAAAAAGTATTAGACAAAAGTAGACCTCAGATTTCTGAAAAGATGACTCCAAATAAAGATGCTGATTAAAATGTTAGTACAGTAACTCACCTTATCATGTTGCCTCATTCGCCAACTGAGCGGAAAATCATCTGCTTTTGTGTAACCTCACAGTGGATGAAGCAGAAGCATAGGGTTCTTATAGCCCATTTCAAGCATTCGTTAACTGTTATACGCACGACCATTGTGGACAGGGTTTTTGAGCTGGAAAGCGAAAACAGCATCTGCATTGCGCTTTGCAAATTCCTCACGAAGTTCTGCAGGTGACAATCGGAAACGATCAAGTCCATCATTGTACTTGACCGGTTCTATAACCTCCAGGTCCCCACCAATCAACCAATTTCCTGAATTCGTTATAGCTTCAACAAAAGGTAGACCAGGAGCGGTGGTTCCCATGTTCTTGCTATCCGTTCTTCTTTAGGGTGCTTGTAAATGGCAATACTGTCACACAGGAAAAAAATAACTTGCGTCTTTTTTAGCAATATCCATATTGGAGGACCAACCAGTAAAAGAAGAAATGACTATAATTTTACATGTTGATGTTGCAGTACAGACCCTGAAGGTTGAAAAATCATCAACTCAAAAGAATCTCTCAATAGTATTCAGAAAATTGAATAGGACAAGACATGAATAACATACTCGCTCAAAGTCCCGACCGTGGTCATCAGAGTCAATTATATGATTAATACAATTAAAGATAAATTAAAATTGTTTAATTTGTTTAATATTAAATATGATTTAGGATTATAATTTATATTTATTTTCTGCATATTTAGAAATTTAATCGGTCACATATAAAGAACGGATTTAACAAAATAGAGATATTTTAATTACGTGAGACTTGATTGTAAAATTTGATAAATTTTATAATTAAATATAATATATTTAATAAATAATGATCAATATGAAATATTGGATCTTATTTAAGTATAATTTAATTAAATTAATAAAATATCCTAAATCTGGTATAAATAAGCTTAAGCTCAAGTGGAATTAGTATTTTATACTTAACCTTCTCTACAACAATTATAGAGTTCTCTCGATTCATTACGTGGATGCTTTAGAGGTTGGATATTTGTACGGTTACATTATTTGAAATAAACCAATTTAAAAAATAATTATACGACAAGAAAAGTATCAAATTTTGAAATAAGGTACGCATTAAGATTAATACGTTAACCATTTTATAGAATTTTTGTGACCTTGACTTTCTAGGAATCAATCAAAAAAAAATTCACAGTTTTTCTGTTGTGCGTGAGATCGCATCCCAACCCGATTTCTCAACATAATTCACCCAAACTAAATTAATTTGCAACTAAACCTTTGTTTTTGTTCTTCTTTCAATTCTTTTTACATATATACAAAACTGAACTTGTTGCAAATTTATTTTTCTTTTAGGTTAGTGAAGTTGGAAATGACGGCAGCATGGTAAAAACTTCATTAGCAAAGTTCAATGTTTTTTTTTTAAAAGCTCAATGTTTTTAAATTTGTCCGAACCCAGAGTACAGCGGGGTTGAACATTTAAATTCAATCTGGGGCGAAGGATGTTAACGCAAAACCTTTTATAGGGTTTAATCAATAGGACCTATAAGTCACCTTGCTCATTCAAAAGTAGAGATGTGGGCGGATTAATGAGTCAGTTTTATCTATTTTTAAAATATTTTTAAAAATTAAAAGTATTTCTTTTAATTCTGTTCAATGTCCAAAAAAATAATAAAAAAAGGCTGGCTTGAGAGCAATATTATAAATACCGTACCGAGCTCGGTATCGAATTGAGTTCTGATATAATACTGTACCAGTACCGGTTAGTACCGAATACCGTTTCGGGTAATTTTTTAAATTTATAAAATAGTCCCTAAAATTTTACAATTTTACAAATTTTGATTATCAATTTTATAATTTCACATTTGATTATCAATTATATATTTAATTATCAATTTCACATTTGATTATTAATTTTATATTTTGGTTTAAATGTTGATCATCAACTTTCAATTTTAATAATCAAGTAATCAAATTAAGCCGTGCATAATACATACATATCACCACTCCTCCACCACACCACCCCATTTTATAATTCTATTTTCAAATCCAATTCCAATTTTCATAATAGAAATGACAAAATCACAAAACCCAAGTTAATAGCTCACGGTATTACGGTATTCAACTTCAACAATTCCATAATCCATTCCAAAATCAAACCAATTCACAAATTCACATACACACAATTCCAATACATGTGAGCAATTCCATTCCAAAATTAAACTAATTAACATATATGCAAATCCAATACCGTGAGATGAGCAGGAAATTCATCATCCACCGAAAACATCCAACTCTCAAATTCATCATCCAACAATGACAAAATTTAAATACAATTCCAATCCAAGTTCCAATGTGGTTCTGCCGGATTCTGCTGGATCGGGTTGTCGTTGTTCTGATTCATGATCCTGCGTAATCCTGACTATCGGATACTTGCAAAACAGATAAAGGCACGCCGGGGGGTTGATTCTCGGGAGGCCCCTCCGACGTTCAAGTCAATATTCTTGTAAGGTTTTGGCTGGTGTAAACGGAGAAAAGCAGGGTTGAGTTCTCATACCTTAATCTCAGCAGAATAGTACATTATATACCTGTGACTGCCATTAGGTTTAGATTTACGTGAGTCATTGTGTCTGTATGGGAGTCTAACACTCCATGGGCCGAACGGGTCGTGGACGTCGGGCCGTCGTCATCTGGGCTCAGTGTTGGGCTTAGGAGGGCCAATTTAGCCGACCCGACCACAACACAATAAAATTTGTAATTAACCAGCAATAATTCGAAAACAGAAAATAACACATCCAAAAACAAATTGAAACCGTCGAATCTTCGGGTTGTTGGTTCAAATTTTCGGGTTGTCCATGGGTCACACATGTCAGGGGTGCGGCGGTGCTGTGTACCGGTGTGTCGGAGCTACAATGTGTTGCGGTGGTGCGGTGGGTCTTCGGGAGATGCCAAACACAAAGCGAGATTGGACTCCAATGAGGATGAGGGAAGGAGGAGAGAGTGAGACAGACACCGAGGAGAGCCAGAGGGGACAATCGGAGAAGGCAGGAAGCGGCGGTGGTGGTGAGAGGAGCGCGATAGTAAGAGGCGAGAGACGGGATAAGAGTGAGAGAGAAGCGAGAGTCAAGAGAGTGAGAGTGAGAGGTAGCAGAGTTGGGGTGGGAGATTTAGGGTTTAAAAAGTTTCAAAATTGCAAATTAGTCCTCCAATATTTCCAAATTTATGGTACCAGAAAGTATTTGTCGGTATTTTAGGTATCGGCCGGTACTGACCAAAAATAGTAATACTGGTCAGTATTTATGGCCGGTACCGAATCACTCATATTCGTTCCATTTTCTGACTGGTACGATACATTCTTGCCAGTACCAACCGGTACGAAATGGATCTCATAATTCTGCTCAGGAGGAAAGAAGGATTTGGGAAGAATCAAGGAATCTCGATACATAGTAGAGACACTGACGTACATAGTTTCTATCAAGTAATTGAACGAATTAATTCATTAAAATCAATTTAAAATTTAAAACTTTTTATGGTTAACATACTTTTAACAAATGTAAGAATTTCAGGCTCACACATTCAATTACTTTTTAAAATAATTTAAATTAAAATATTATTCATATATAAACATATTGTCTTTAATGTCACTATTATATATATATATATATATGATCAAAATTCTATTAGGAAAATTAGAGTTAAATTATAATTCTTGAAAATTATTAATAAGAAAATGTTTCATAATAGATTTAAATAACTATTATTTTTAATTTCAATTAAATAAATTTTTATAATAAAATTTTTATAAATTTTTATAATAAGTTTATCAAAGTTACTCTTTCTGATTTATTTTGCATTTTAATTGTTAAAAAAAGAAAGTTAATTGTTATAATATTTTCTATTAATTATTAGTAATACTAATCCTTTTCAATAAAGTAAAGGAAAACCAATAATTTGCTTCATGGCTATATATGAAACAAATTAACACAGATTTGTATTTTAATATTACTTAAAAGCAACAGCACAATCCCATTCCAAGATACACACCAAAGATGTTTTTCCGTATTAACCTAAAATCGACAGCACAATCCCACCCTATCTAAGTTTTTGGTCTTGAAAAAGGAAATATTATATTCAGCTTTACGTGGTACTATGTTGTTTTGTGTTCCTATGGGTAGAGAGGATTAATGTCATCTCATCGCATGTCCAGGAAATTTCACCATCCTAGTCTGGAAAGGCACTGTTACATTGGCAAACTCTTTATCACTCTTCGATTTTGGTTCCAAGTCCAACTCCTAAAATAAGCCCGTGAATTAGACTTTTAAAATCTCAATCATTAGGTTGCGTACCATATTGTTTGGACTTATACTATATACAGTAGATTGCTTGGACTTGTACTACATACAGTTTATGGAAGTAAATCACGTCCGTCCTTGCCTACCAGATTGTTTGGACTTGTACTATATAGAAAGAACAGTAAAAGGTTACTTTGCGGAAGTTCAACCAAAGTGAGAATAATTTTTGAAGTCCCCATCGGCTGCCACATTCCTTGCAACATTCATATTTCTTAGGTAAATTCCTCTTGAATTGTACGATTTGCTTGGCTCTTGATCCCTAGATCAGCAGTGGACAAGGGCAGTAGTAGTCAAGCTTTTGGGCCGCCAGATTAGTTATCAAGCTCTTAGCTCCCGGTTGCGCACGCTGTGGAAGCCGTCCGAACCCCTGAAAATTGTGGATCTGAAGCAAGATTTTTTTCTCGTTCGTTTCACGGAGGATGCAGATTACCTTCATGCGTTGACCGACGGCCCTTGGCTCATCTATGGGCAAGCCCTCTTTGTTCAACATTGGGTGCCTACCTTCCGTCCCACGCACAGTGGTGTTGCTTGCGCCGTCACGTGGATCCGTTTTCCGGCGTTGCCTATCGCTCGCTACCACCCCGCTATACTGACGGCTTTGGGCAATTTAGTGGGTTCTACGGTACGTATTGATGACTCTACCCGACTGGCTCATCGAGGGCGGTATGCCTGAATCGCTGTTGATGTCAATCTTACCCAACCATTGGTCACTGACGTTGAGTTTGACGGTGAAACGTTAATTGTGGAGTATGAGGGACTCCCTCAACTCTGCTACTCATGCGGGAAAGTCAGGCATGCGATGGCGATTTGTCCTCAACGCAACCGTGACATCGCCGTGCATGCACCACCGTCTTCAGGATCGTCAGCGCCGGCCCCCGTCGAAGAGCAGCTTAGCAGTGCCACCCAGGGCCGTCCTTCCCCGTCCGACTCTCCAACGGTCGAAAACCGGTATGGACCGTGGGTCCAAGTCCAGAGGAAATCTCGTCCCACTCCTCAACGGATACTACAGCGACCCAGTCCATCAACTTCCCATCCATCATCCTCGGTTCGGCAGCCTGCGTCCTCTCAGCCGTTGGGTACACGCTACTATGTCCTGTCAGAGACAGAGCTTGTGGTGGTAGGTGCGACACTAGGAGCAACCAAAGAGCAGGACCCACAACAGCCTAGCACAAAAGGGCTGGATCCCCGCATGCCCCTTAAGGTTTCATTGGGCTCCAGGCCACCCACTGGGCCTAGTTTGCAATTCCAGACTTCTGGGCCCAAACCCCCCTCCTAGAAAGGGCCCAGAGGACCAAAGATTACTCCTCCAGCAATTTTTCAAGGCGACAGCTCCCGGGCCCATTCCTCCCCGGCGCCGAGATCGGAGCTGGTACCCCCAATCAAAATCCAACCCACCAAGGATGATCAAAACATCGCCATCGTCCTCACCTCCCACACTGATATGATCTGCGATCCCCGGCTAATGGCAAACCCAAAAGTTATCCGGGAGGAGCGGACATAGCTAATGGAGGGGGTCGAGATTTTGGCGGTCCTCTCTAGTCCAGGAGCGCACCCTTCGCCTCCAACTACGGACCCCCCGACTCCCAGGTCCAGTCTGCAGCTACGGTAGCCTTTCCTTTGTGTGAGAGCCCTGAGATGATGGAGTTGATTTCCCCGACTGACGGCTTACAAGACGCTCCCATAGGAGGTACCCCATCTGCTTAATTCCTTTTATGTCGATTTTAATCTGGAATTGCCAAGGAGCAGGAGGTTCTGGGTTTAAGACCATTCAGAGTAATTATATGACGCATTATAAGCCGAAAATTCTAGTTTTGCTTGAACCGCGATTTAGTGGTAATAGGGCCATTGCGGTTATTCATACTCTAGGTTTTGACTACTCTTCCCGAATGGAAGCTGTGGGTTTCGCCGGAGGGATTTGGTTGCTGTGGAAAGTGGATTTTCCTGTTTCCATAGTTATGGCTCATTGGCAATTTCTTCATGCCTCTGTGCAGTGTGCTACTTACTCGTTTGATTTCACCGCGGTTTATGCCAGTCCCCAATCTTACTCTCGCAATTTTCTTTGGCCGCTCCTTCATTGGCTAGGTCGGTCCATAACCAAGCCGTGGCTCGTCAGCGGGGACTTTAATGCGAAACTTGAACTTTCGGATCAGAGGGGTGGCTCCACCACCCGGGGGATTGTGAGCCAGAAGTTTCAGGAGTGGGTCCACGAAAGTTGTCTGCACGATTTGGGATATGTCGGGGTCCAAATATACCTGGCGTCGAGGCATGTTCAAGCTCACTTGGATCGAGCCTTTGGGTCGACAGATTGGCTCCACTTTTTCCCTCACACGGTCGTCAATCATTTACCTTTCCTCGGTTCGGACCATAGGCCCCTGTGGATCCAGCTTTTTGTTTCCTACCCCACCCGTCTCGACCCTCCTCCCTTCCGCTTTCAAATGTTTGGCTGACTCACCCGAGTTTTGATGAGGTGGTCGAAACTCATTGGTTGCAGCCCGCGGAGTCGCTGAGTCAGTCACTCGCCCGGTTTTCTCAACACCTTACCGATTGGAACCAGACTGACTTTGGTAATATTTTCCACATAAAGAAAAGATTGTTAGCACGATTACAGGGTATTCATCGCGCTCAGACGGCAGTTAGTTAGGATTCTCTGCAGGCTTTGGAGGACAAACTGAGTGGGGACCTGATGCAAGTGTTGAGTGAAGGGGAAATTTACTGGCACCAGAGAGCCCGATGCAAGTGGATTTCGAAAGGGGACCGGAATACCAAGTATTACCACACTATTTCCCTTACTAAGAGAAAGCGGTTGCGTATCGAGAGAATCCGGGACTCCCAAGGGTTCTCTCAGGGTCTTTGGGATCGAGCTCTTAACCACACCCTCTTGGTTCTTATCCCCAAAACTCCTTCCCCGATTAGTTTCGCTCAATTTCGTCCTATCAGCTTTTGCAATGTGATTTATAAAATCTTTGCTAAAGTTCTCGTAAACCGGTTGAAATCGCATTTGGGGCCTCTGGTTCAGGAGAACCAAAGCAGTTTTATTTCGGGTCGACACATTACGGACAATATCATCATTGCCCAAGAGGTGATCCACTCGATGAAGCAGATGCAAGGTCGGACGGGTTTTTTCGCCATCAAAGTGAACCTAGAAAAAGCGTATGACCGTCTCCATTGGGATTTTCTCCAACAAACGCTTGAAACTATCGATTTTTCAGAACCGATCATTCGGAGCATTCTGCAATGTGTAACCACTGTGACTATGCAAGTTGCTTGGCAGGGCGCAGTCACTGAACCGTTTACCCCCTCTCGCGGGCTACAGCAGGGCGACCCCCTCTCGCCTTACCTTTTCGTCCTGTGTTTGGAACGGATGGGTCAACTCATTTCTAGCACTGTGCGTCAGGGCCAATGGCGGCCACTCAAATTAAGCCCTGATGGTCCTTTACTCTCCCATCTCTCCTTTGCTGATGACCTCGTTTTGTTTGCAGAAGCAACGGATACCCAGGCCTAGGTCCTCCGAGATACTTTAGACGTTTTCTGCCACTCTTCGGGTCAACAGGTTAACTTTGCGAAAACGAAGATCTATTTCTCCAAAAATGTTTCCACTGCCACTGCCCGTCGGATTTCCCTGGCTTTGCATATTCAACGTACCAGTGATTTGGGCCGATATCTCGGAGTACCGTTACTCCACACTCGTACCACGCGGGCTACTTATCAACACATTCTGGATAATGCCCATTGCAAACTTACAGGCTGGCGGGCTAGACAGCTTTAGTTGGTGGGCCAGACAGCTTTCACTGGCAGGCCACATCACCCTTATTCAGTCCGTTCTTTCGGCTCTCCCGATCTTCAAGATGCAAACAGTGCGACTACCCCGGGGACTGTGTGATTCTTTGGAAAAACTCATGCACAATTTCCTCTAGGATTCCACGGATGCCCATCGTAAGATTTCTCTGGTAAATTGGCACTCAGTGTACCAATCCAAGAAGTCGGGAGACTCGGTCTTAAGCACATTCGATCTTCAAATGATGCTTTTTTAACCAAGCTGGGCTGGACGTTGCTTACCCAACCTTCAGTCTTCTAGGTCCGGGTGCTACGGGCCAAGTACAATATCGACCCATCTTCCATCCCTCAAACGTTGGCACGGCCAGGTGCCTCGAGTTTTTGGAAGGGACTTACCGCTACTTGGCAGTATGTCCAACAGGGTCTCAAATGGACTTTGGGCAATGGTCGTAACATCCGCTTCTGGCTTGATAACTGGTTGTTAGATGGGCCCCACTTCTTTTAGTGGCAACTTCTACAATCCCGGAAGGCAAACTTGACGTTGTCATAGCGGACTTACAGACTGCTGATGGACATTGGTAGTGGTCTCGATTCCAATAATATCTCCCGTCTTCTGTTTGTCTTGATATAGCAGGTTTCACCCCCCATGCCCCGAGTATGGCTACCGACTCGCTCTGCTGAAGTCTGGCTGCTCATGAGGGCTTCACTGTGGCATCTGCCTATGATTTAATTGAGGGGCATGGCCCGATTCCTTCTTCAAGTCCCTGGGAAGTCAACTGGAAATGGCCCAGACCTCAGCGTATCCAAGCTTTCCTCTGGCTTCTATCTAAGCACAAGCTCCTGACAAATGACCGCAGAGTGGAGCGTCATCTTGCAACCGACAGCAGTTGCTCTATCTGCGGCCGGGTTGAGACCGTGGTACATGTCCTCCGGGACTGTCCCCGAGTTTGCATATTTTGGCGGCATTTCCTTCCTGATCTCGTCGCTACGGCGTTTTACCACCAGGACGCGCATACCTGGGTGCAATCTAACCTTCGCAAGCCTTCGCCGGCGTTTCAGTGGGATTGGCCAACTACGTTTGGAGTTGCTTGCTGGATGCTTTAGACTTGGCGTAACAAAGGTTTATTTGAAGCGGAGTTTGTTTGGCCGAAAAACGACCAGTACGTTGTTTTGGAATACGTACAATTGATCGGCCAGGCCCATGCTATGGAAAGTTGCGTGTTTCCTCACCAGGGGCTTTTGGCTGGTAGCCTTGTGGGTTGGACCAAGCCGCTAGCAACTTGGTTTAAACTCAACACGGATGGTGCGTATTCACGGCGAGCCGACTCAGCTTCGACGGGTGGACTGATTCGCGACTGGCACGGTCAGTAGTGTGGGGGTTTTTGTCCAACACATTGGTCGTGGCTCGTCTTTAACAGCGGAACTCTGGGGAGTCCATAGGGCCTTTCTTTGGCTTAGTCGTTGGGTCACCGCCGAATTATTTTGGAAGTCGACTCCTTAGAAGTCATTAAGATTTTGTTAGCTTCTCCTATTTTGCTCACTCCTTTATCCTTTTTATTGGCAGGTCTCCAAGAGTTGCTCAACCGTGAGTGGGAGGTCAACATTCAGCATGTGCACCGTGAAGGGAACCAGAGTGCTGATAACCTGGCTACCCTCAGACTTCTGGCCAGCCCAGGCATACACGTTCTTCGGGAGCCTCCCCTGCCTACGTGAGCTCTTTATCAGTCAAATAGGCAGGGCGCCCTGTTTCGTCGAACTTTGCGCTAGTAGGGTCTTTGTGTTTATAGTTTTTTCCTCCGTATCCAAAAAAAAAAAAGAAAGAAAGAAAAAGCTTGTGCATTTACCTAAAGATAGGCATTACAACTTTAAAAATCATAAAAAGAAAGGCTGTTATTCAAGTCCTATAGATTTAAGGGAATTTGCAGAGTCTTTGATTGAGTATGAATTACTACATTTTCTTTAGTTTTATATATATATATATATATATATATATGATTTAATTAAAAAATCTCTAATTTTACTCAATTTTGTAATATTACTCAAAACTTTAAAAGTATTGCTAAAATGCTCTAATTGTTAATTTTTAACAAAACATTTCAATGTTAAGTTCAGTTAGGTGGATGACTTGATTAGTCACGTCATATTAATATTTTTATCTTGTCTACCATATATTATATATTCATCATGTGTGAATTTATTATTTCATAAAATTAAAATGTCAATCACCCTAAAATTAAATAATTGCGAAATAAAACATACGAAAAAGTATATAATTATTTTAGCATTTTAATATTTTAAATTTAAATTTCATAGTGACATAAATTCAATATAAGGTAGGCACATGATAAAAATATTAATATAACATAACTCGTTATTTCATTCGTATTAGCGGCAATTTAGTGTTGGATTATTTTTAAAAAAATTAAAAGTTAAATTATTTACCCACTCAATCCGAACTCCAAAGTAGCACCGGTAAATATAAGGTTGAAGAGGCATCAAACTCCATAATCTCCATTTACACGCTAAATTTATCTTTTAATTCTTCAATTTTAATTTTGATTTTTTGGAATTTCAAAGTTGTACACTGGGAAGAATTTACGTGGAAGTTTCTTCCTTCTCCTTTGAACTCTTCTTACGTCACATTTTATTTTTTAATGAGGTCCACTAATATCATTTTATCTTTTCCTAGCCTACAAGTAAAGAAGTGTGGAAAGGAGGGGTTGAAGGTTGAAAGTGACTCGTAATTGCACGATCATCACACCGTACACAGAGCACATGAACATCACATTACATCTTCAAAATCGAAACAAGAGGTTAGGCATCTCTGAGAACAGCCATTGAAAGACTTTGTTCATTGTCAAAGTCAATATTATTATCAATACAAATATTATTTTGAACAATTATTGAATAAATATGTTATTAATAGTTAAACTCAAATTATTGAATAAATATGTTATTTATAGTTAAACTCGATCGAGTTCCCTTTTTTTATTGTATATATTCTTTTACCAAAAAAATTGGATTTTTTTCAGCACACATATTTCATTCAAACGTAATTAAACAATAATAACTAAAAAATCGTAGGTTGTAATGGTTTCGCAAACTTGCAAATTTTGCCGCAGTTGTTTCTAGCATAATCAAAAACTAGAAAAAATAAACACACAAATATAAATCAACGCCGAAATTTGGTAATGCAGTTCAGCACACCTTACCTACATCTGCAGGGCCCTCATGCAGTTTAATTTTTTTAGTAACGACAACAGTTTTATACAAGGCTTTACTGAGCCGACACTACTAAACCCTTGACACTATCTCTCGTCCTTACAACTCGTGAAAGAATTTCACACCCAATAGTACGACCGCCTCGTATTAACCTCAACAGAAATTATTCTCAACAATCTTTTAACGAAAGAACAGTAAACAAATAGCTTAAGTAATTAAAATAACCAGGAACAAAAACGAATACACTTGAGATAGAAAATGAACAACTTCCCAATGTTTTCAGCTCTTCCAAAGATAAATCTTACAGTTGTTCACCAATGACACTATCTGACAGTTGTTCAAAATCAAAACAAGACCAAACATTGGCTAGGCATCTCTGAGAAAAGCCATTGAAAGACTTTGTTCATTGTCAAAGTCAATATTATTATCAATAAAAATATTATTTGAACAATTATTGAATAATATGTTTTTGATAGTTAAACTCAAATTATTGAATAAATATGTTATTGATAGTTAAACTCGATCGAGTTCCCTTTTTTATTATATATGTTCTTTTATCGTATAAAAAATGGATATTTTTTTATCAAAACACATATTTCATTCAAACGTAATTAAACAATAATAACTAAAAAATCGTAGGTTGTAATGGTTTCGCAAACTTTCATATTTTGCCGCAGTTGTTTCTAACATAATCAAAAACTAAAAAAAACGCACAGATATAAATCAACATCGAAATTTGATAATGCAGTTCAGCACATCTTGCTTACGTCTGTGGGGCCCTCACATAGGTTAATTCTTTTAGTAACGGCAATAGTTTTATACAAGGCTTTATTGAGTCGACACTGCTCAACCCTTGACATCGTCCTTACAACCGTGAAAAAATTTAACACCTAATAGTACTACTGCCTTGTACTAACCTTAACAGAGGATTTTTTCTCAACAATCTTTTAACGAAAGAATAATAAACGAATAGCTCAAGTGATTAAAATAACTAGGAACAAAAACGAATACACTTGAGATAGAAAAAGAACAACTTCTCAATGTTTCAGCTCTTTCAAAGATAAATCTGATAGTTGTTTACCAATGATACTATCATAATCAGTCCAGAAAATATATCAGCTCCTAAGTTCCAATCTACATTGGAGAATTGAAAAAGATACCAAGTTGATTCACATAAACACCAACACAAAGCCACAGCTGCACTGATAACACATTCACAGTTCCAACCAAAGTATATGCAGCCCAAAAGGAAATCAATTGGCAAATGTTGCTGCCTAAGATAGAGTTGTACATTCACACCACATGCAACCAACCAAAAAGTATGCAACGAAGAAGTCACGCATGAAGGGAGTCACACATTCCCAGTCTGCCACTACCTTGGAATATTCTGCACTTCACAAATAAGAAACTCCCCCTAAATAAAATAATTGAACATATAATCCACATGAGAAAAGAACTCCCTATTAATCCAACACCAAGTTCCAAAGAACATGTAATACCCCACTCTGGCAGAACACGTACCCGACATCCTGAGTGATATCCAAGTACGAATCCCGCCAGAGTGGCATGCTAAAACAGTAAAAGCTCGAAACTTATTGCAAATTTTCGTACACAATATATGCATATGCAAAAAATTAATAATCAATTTCAGCCTGATTGATTTATAAATAATATCAATCATAAAAGTTACAAAGATTATTGAACACATCAGAATTTCGGTAATCATTTAGGCCTATTACAGAACAAAATACTTGTATTCATAATGTCTTTATATTTCAAAAACCATTTTCATATACATTGCACAACACTTAAGATTACTTTTATCAATACAACATATCGAAATACATATACAGGTGCAAACTGATCCCGACCTGAAACTCTTACTCGGAGCCTTTCTAGAGACCTTTAGAAAACCTAAAAAGCCACGTTGCAATTTTGATGAGCTTTGCGAACTCAGTTGAGTGACCATCCTCGATGGTTCACTCATGTAACAAATACAATCAATATAAAATCACACAGTTCACACAGTCAATCATTTCATTACAACTTTGCAAATCATTCAATGTCTTTCAATCTAATATGAATGCTACATGTATGAGACTCGCATTCATTCTTATTGTTGTGACCGAATGCCTATCACATACTTATACAAATACTGGCCCATAGGGCTCAGTCAGAACAGAATCATGGAGCATAACTCTACGTGCAGAATCAGAAATCACGGAGCAAAGCTCTACGTGGAAGTGCTTCATACTGGCAACTCAGCCATACAAATGTCTCTTCGGACTTCAAGTCTAAAATTCACAACACAAGCAGTACATATCAAATTCAATTAGTCATTCTCATTCACATACAAGTAGCACTTCAATATCACATTCATTAATCAATACCTCGGACTATCATGTCCAAAATCAGTACACAATTCAGTACACATTCATCAATGTCAAAATCAATTTAGTACTAAACAAAACAAATCAAGGTGAGACCATCTTAGGTTACTCACAGTTGCTCCCTTAAGCCTATCGCCTGGACGTTCTAGCAATAACCGGAAGTGGTCGCGCTACTCGCCCTTCTTTATGCAATACAAACAATTTCATATCACTAAAGTGTTTAATTAACAGAATAAACACATTTATCAATGTTTCATGTATCATGCATGTTCAATGATAACTTCTCGGGTATATTTATGTCATACATTGATGTACATATCATTTGTACTCATCTGTATCGAAATTCAATCACTCATTCTCCATTTCAACTGTTTCTGAACACTTTCCATTCTGGTCAACTATATTTAATCAATAAGATCCAGATAATGATAGATTTAAATAACTCTTACTTCTAAACAATTGTTCCTCTATGTCTTAGGTTTCTAATGACACTAAGATCATATAATTTGGTTCAGTATACCAAAAGTTATACTCAATTTACTATGTACTATTCTATGAGCTTTAGCAGAATTCTTATCTCAAATTCCAATTAGATTCTGAAAATCTTAGAGGCAGAATTAGAATTTAATCTCTTCATACAACTTGTAGCCTTATGTCTCTAGTTTAGTCATAATTAATAATAATCTCATTCTGAGGTCCACAGATCAAGTTATAGTCCAATTTCCGAAGTATGTTCAGTAAAAATCATCCTAGTTATCATCTTTCAGCACAGTCACATTTCACCTTAAAATTCATCAATCAATCAATTTCAGAAAGCTATGATTTTTGGTGAAGATGTATATCAATGTCTTTGGAGCTATTGGTTTAAAAATCAAGTCATTTGGATATCGGATGAAGAAATTATAACAAAAAGATTGAAGGATGTTCAGAAATAAAGGTTTCAGAAAAATCGATTGAAAGTCGCAATCGTGCATTCAACCGCCTTTTGCACGATCGCGACTTTTACCAAATTTTGCACGATAGCAACTTTGCTGAATGCTTTTGAAAAGTCACCGTCGTGCTTTTCCTTCTTCTTCTTTACCGAATCTAACTTCTTCTTCTTCTTCCATTTTCCTTACTTTTCCAGCAAAACACAATCCTAATTCATCTATTCCACATTTCTAACTTCACTAAAAACTCAAAACAATTTACATTCAAATTTATACTTCGAAAATCACAAATCCAAAACTTCACACATATGCTTTCTCTCTCTACTGCATTTTGTTTCTCTTTATACTTTCATTTGATGCATTTTCCATTTTTCCATACTTTCATTTTATTAAAAACTTATCATTTTATCAACTTTATTCCACAACCTCATCAACATCTTCATTTAAAATCATTAAACTCATTTTAGTTCATTCCAAATATTTCAAAAACATTCACGTATATCAATAAGAAAAATATAGCATAAACATTGTGAACGTCCAACCATTAATTTCTGTAATTATAATTACTTCACTGATCTTCATTTAACTCAAATATCCCAATCTCGATACACTTTCTGCTTATTTCCTAAATTCACAATGTCTTCATCTACTCCTTGCATCACATTCATTCACCGAAATTATATTGCTTAAACTTCTCATGCATGTATACATATTTGACACCGTAACGTATCATCAGAGTTACTTAATTCAACAAGGTTTGCAGCAGTGATAATGAATCAAATGCACAGAATAAGTAACTTGATGTTCAGTATTGAATTTTAAGTGAAGAAAGTTACACCGAACAAGCAAGTGAGAGTTGATGAATTTTCCATCCAAAAAAAACTTGCTACGTAAACTCTTTACATGAAATACATTTGTCACCCAAAAGACTGCCACGTGTCGTTATGCATGTAAGCCACTTGTTATGCAATTAACTAGTCCACGTGTCAAACTATAATTGGTCCATAAATCAATATTTTTTTCAAAATTCACCAAAAATCTCAAAATATCCTAAATATACCAAAATTGTCAAATCACTTTTAATAACTCAATTATACCGAAAAAGTCAATGAATGCATGAACAATTATTTTAATAAGACAATAATTAATATTCACATAAGTGTGAATATTCGACAATGCATGAGCATAAAATGCACTTCCAATTACTCACAGTACGCTCAGTTCACAACTCTGGGGTCTAGCACCGAACACGGGATGTTACAGAACATCCGTCAAATTCTTCATTTTTAAGAAACATCCAAATAAACAATAATCAACAATTATCCAATCATCCAAATTTCTCCCCTTGGGACAAATGGATGTCAAAAAGCAAGACTAATAATAATGAAAATGCCTTAAAATCTCTCCTTGAATTGAACATCACAAAAAAAATGATGTCTCCCCCTTAGGACAAAACAATGCCAAAATAAAAATGCCTTTAATGCGATCAATCTCAGCGAATAAAGAAACATAAAAATCAGCAGTAGGTGTAGCAGAAAAAAGAATCTTAAACACAAGATGACAATTTACCACAATTCAAAACACTGGCCAAAGTATCATTATTCACATTAAAGTCATCCGCATACGACTGATCAAATTCAAAAACACCACAAATGTATTCAACGAATCATAATCAAACTTAACTAATCTCCTCCTCATATGAACTATATGAACACATATTACCAAAATTCATATAGCCCATGATATAGAGAAATCAAGACAAAACTTGAAAAACTCGAATCATAGAAAGCTCAAATCCTTTTATAGTTCTCTAACCAAGCATTAACTTTTTCTCGACATAACTCCGTAATCGACATTCATAAGCAAAACTTTCAAATCATCAAGGAGAGCATCATTCTCATGTCAAATTTACTTTTCAACAAGTAAAGAAAAATCTAAACACACATCAATCAACTGAATCCTTAAAACACCCATAAATAAAAACTGAGAAAGCCTAGACGATAACTCCTTGGAACCCCCACCCCCTTTTTTTGTTTTTTAAAAGAAATAACATCAAAATATACTTCAAAAATGTAAAGCAAACGGTCCCTGTACCCCTCGAAGAAATTCAAACCTGGGCTTATTCCTCGTCATATTATCTCGGTCATCAATTATCTGGTTGTCATCTGAAGCAACTAACTTATCCTTAGTCTGAACAATTTCTTTAAAAGCAGCAACTAACCGTGAATCTGAATAATTTCTTATTTTTCCTTTACTACAACTTTGTGCTTGTACTTGACTCTTTCTAACCCAAAAGTGCGTCGGTACCATGGATTTCTACTGCTAGAAATTTAACATAGAGTGTATGGATTTTAGGTTTTAACCCCTTTTAAACATCATTTGTAACAACTTGTAACATTTTGGTCTTATGTGTCCGATTACTCCACAAAAGTGACGTATAGGTATGAACCTCCGATTTTTCTTTGAGATTTCTCCTGGGACAGATCTAGTTGCACCAATTTTCTCATCATTCGACTTAGACCATTCACCTTTATAACCAATGCCTTGAAGGTCTCCTTTAGTCTGACGAATTGCCAATAACTTTTCTAGCTTTTTGGTACCCCTATTTAACATTCTTATTCCCTTTTCCGTACTGACCAGCTTTAACTTTATTCATTAAGCTCATCTATTGTAGATAACAACTTCTTCTCAATGTCTTGAATGGTGTTCTCCATGATAGAGTTTTCTTCCTTCAACTTCTCATTTTCTTACTTGTTTGGACCAATTTAGCATACATTAACTCATAGGCTTCATAAATATCTTCCTTTTTATCATCCGAAGTACTGACATCGCTGTCATAATCTGAGATTGAGCTTTGAGCTGATTTGTCTTTGTTTTTCTCGAAATTTTTTGATTTACTCACGTTATCATCATCAGTTACTTCCTTCTTGGTTGATGTCAAGCAAGCAACTGGACTTTTGCTGTAAAAGTAACTAACACAATACTATTCACAACTTCTTCTTCACTACCATTCTCACTTTCGGATTCATTCCCACTCCAAGTGCTTGTATAAGACTTCCATTTCTCTTCTTCAAGGTATGAGCACATTCTACTTGCACATGTCTGAAGCTTTGACACTCATGACATTGAATTTTCTTCACTTTTCTTTCACCCTTTTGAGTTTTAGCTTTTTGTTTGAAGTTGTTATTCGATGAGCTCCCACCATTTTGACTGAACTCAAATCTATCCTTCTTTGCTTTCTTTAATCAATTGCTGAAATTTCTTGTCAATAACTCCATATCCTCATTCTCCTCGAATTCATCTTCGAAGTCATTCACGTCTTTACCAATCTCGGCTTGCAATGCGAATCCTTTACTCTTCTCTCGATTATCCCTTAATAAACTCATCTCAAGGTTGGTAAGAATCTCAATTACCTTATCCAAAGACAATTCAGTGATATCATGGGCATCTTTAATAGCCGCAATTTTTAGTATGAACTTCGGTGGCAACAATCTCAATGTCTTCTTAACCAGTTTCAGGTTAAAGTACTTCTTCCCACGTTGATGTGCTTGGTTTGCTATATCACGTAGTCTCTCATGGAAATCTTCAATAGTTTCACTCTTATCTATCTTCAACTCTTCAAATTTCACAACCAACATATGAAGTTTTGAGGCTATAATAGAGCTCAATCCTTCATATATTTTTCAATCACCCAGTATGATTCACATGTACTTCCATTAAAGATAGACTTATTTGTTACTTCAACCCTTATCCAAAAGTCTGATTCAAATAAGAAGTATTATGTGGTTACACCTCATCTTAATTTAGATTTTAATCATTATCTAGAAGATCTAGTAATAAAAAATGCCAAAATTAAATATTGAGATATATAATAAATATCTTAACAATAACTGTCCCTCCCAAGTGAATTTTAGGTGGACAAAGCGTAGCAGATATGTTAATGACTATTTTTATTCATATGAAATTCAATATTTTTGTCTTCTGAACTGGTATAATTGCTTCTAAAAGAAGACAAATTTGATTGTAAAATTAATGATAAAGGTGTTCAACTTGGACAGTACGACTTGATTCACAAATTTATTCTACCACCACTAAATCTAATATTTAAATCTTCCTATCATCATAAAATCAAGGAAAATATATTGAGAATTCTTGTAATCTAATTTTTATTTTATTTTATATTTTAAAATTATTGATTACTCTTATAATATTATTTAATTATTACATAATTTATTCTATCATATTTTGTTATTTATTTATTTTTATTTAAATAACAAAAAATGACAAAATGATTTGTATAATAACTAAATAACAATTTTTAAAAATATAAAAGAAAAAATCATAAGGAGAGGCCAATTTTAATTATTCTTAAAATAAAATATCATGAAAAGGAATTAACTTTAAAGAAAATCACAACTTTTAAAATAAATAAGAAAAGCTTAGAAAGAAACTACTAAGTCACTAAGACAAGTGCTCACTACATTTACATGCAAGGAGTTTTGCTGGTAGTGGTGGGATGGAATTCAAATAGAAAGAAAATATGATTGATTGTGTATTAAGTTAAACCTATTAATTAGTTAGTTCACTTCTTATATACATGTCACATCTGCAAGCTCCTGAGCTGAGTGGTGCGTGACACTTCTTTTATAAATGTCACATCACCAAGCTCCTAGCATGAAATTTGTTTCCATTAGCCTATGTTAACATATTAAGCCAATATCGAAATCAAGGAAAATATAAGAAAGAAAGACTTTCTTATAACCAATATCATGTGGAGGAACAAATTAAGCCAGGCTATATATCACATAACTGTCTTAGTGACCCTACAGTCCAAGGGCAAAGCAATTTTTAATGTGGACGATCAGGTAAAGGATACCTTGATTTTCGATACCTTTGTGCTGCGTCAAATTTTCAACAAGTTCAATTCAAGAGCGCTGAATAAGAAGAACATTTTTAAGAGGATACGTAAAAGCAAGTTGTTCATGAGCATCGTTGGACTAGTAATTGTTCTTTAGGTTATAATGGTTGAGTTCCTGAAGAGGTTTGCAGGTACAGAGAGGTTAAATTGGGTGCAATGGGGTGCAAATATCGGACATGCAGCCATAACCTGGCCACTAGCTTTCTGTGTTAAGTGGATGCCTGTTTTAGATAAGCCATTTCTCAGCTATCTGAAATAGAAGAACTAGGACTACGGATTGTTAAAAAATGAAATTATATTAGTGGAGCATTTAATTAAACTTGATTCATTATTTGATTCATGTATTTTGAGATTCATTGTATTTTTCTTAAGCATGTATTTTGCATTTACTATCTTAAATTTTCCAAAAGTTGTATTGTTTCAAAGAGGTGTCTTATGTATCTATAAATATCATGTACTAGTTCATTTCTAAAATGGGACAAGAAATTCAAATCAAGTGAGTTATTGAGATTGTCTGAGTGTTCTCCTTTATCTTTCTATCTCCCTTATTTAATACAAAGAGGTATCAGAGTCATATTATTTTGGAGATGTCTAATTCCGTTCTTTCAATCTATAAACTCATAAAAGAAAATCATGATAAGTGGTGTGTGCATATGAACGCGATTCTTGGCTCCCAAGATGCATGCGAGATAATAGAACATGGATATGATGAACCAAAAAATGAAGGAGCTTTGAATCAACAATAAAGTAACACGTTATGAAAGAATCGTAGATTGGATCAACATGCTCTTAGCATCGTTCATGCGGCATTGGATGATGAAATGTTTGAAAAAGTGTCAAACGCAACAAAATCAAAGGAAACCTGGGTGATTCTTTAAAAGGCCCATGGAGGAGTGGACAAGGTGAAGAAGGTACGTCTTTAAACATTGAGAGGAGAATTTGAACCCTTACACATGAAAGAGACCGAATCCATCCATGACTATTTCACAAGAGTCTTGGTAACTATCAATCAAATGAGGAGATATGGCGAGAATTTGGAAGATGTTCATGTTGTGGAGAAATTATTCGTACTCTTGATTTAAAATTTGACCTTGTTGTCATGGCTATTGAACAATCTCAAGATTTGGAAGCTATGACCATTGATGAAATACAAGGATCCTTGCAAGCTTATGGAGAAATATTGAAGAAGAAGGAGCCACTAGTTCAAGCCTTTCAAGCAAAGGTCTCTTTGAAAGACAAGAAGCAAGAATTCGCTGGCTCACAAGGAAGAGGGAAAGGAAGAGGTAGTAGTCAAGGATATGAAAGAGGTAGAAATCATCGTGGTCGTGGTCGTGGAAGAGGCACACATCATTTTAATAGTGAAGAGTCAAGCCAACAATCTCAAAACTTAAGAGGTCATGAAAGTTATTACTATAGGAGAGGAGGAGGAAGAAGGTATACAAAAATCTAATATTTAATGTCATAATTGTCACAAATATGGTCATTGTTCCTGTAAATATTGGAGTGCTACTAACAACCAAGGAGAGGCTGATCTTGTGGAGATAAAAGAAGAAGAACTACTTTTGTTATTGGCTAACAAAGGAGAAGAAAATAAATTCTTATGGTGTCTTGACACTGGTGCTAGCAACCATATGAGTGGCAATAAGGGGTTATTCATGGAGCTTGGTGAGAAGAAAAAAGGAGAAATTATTATTGGCAATGATTCAAAAGTTTCAATTGAAGGCAAAGGTGATATTCTTATCTTTACAAAAAGTGGTGGTCATAGACTTATTTCACAAGTCTATTATGTTCCTTGTTTGAAAGCAAATATCTTGAGTATAGGACAATTGCTAGAAAATGGATATGATATCTGTTTAAAAGATGCTTGTTGCACTTTGAGAGATAAGCACGCAACTTAATAGCAAGGGTACCTATATCAAAGAATAGAATGTTCATGCTTAATGTCAATGTTGATCACCCAAGAGGCTCGAAGACATGTGTCAAAGACTTCTATTGGCTTTGGCATATGAGATTTGGTTTTCTAAATTTTGGATGATTAAATTTATTAGCAAAGGAGAATATGGTGAATGGTTTGCCTCTCATTACTCAACCCAATCAATTATGTGAAGGGTATGTCATGGGAAAGCAAGTAAGAAAGTAATTTCCAAAGGAGTCAACCACGAGAACCATCAAGAAACTTCAAACTGTTCATTCCGATATTTATGGCCCAATTAAATCATCTTCTTATGGTAAAGCAAATTGTTTCTTACTCTTCATTGATGATTTCTCTAGCAAAACTTGGGTTTATTTTTTGAATAGGAAAGATGAAGCTTTTGGCATTTTCCAAAAGTTCAAAGTCCAAGTTCAAAATGATAGTGACGTTAAAAATGATAGTGAATTTGTCATCAAATCTTTAAGGACGAATAGAGGGGGAGAGTTCACTTCCATGAAGTTGAACAAATTTTGTGAAGCTAAAGGCATTCGTCATTTTCTTACGGTTCCATACTCTCCGCAACAAAATGGAGTTATGGAATGTAAGAATAAATTATTCTCAATATGGCAAGGAGCATACTAAAGAGCAAGAATATGCCTAAGGAGTTTTAGGCCGAAGCTGTCGCTTACGCTGTATACTTGTCTAACTTATCCCCTACAAGAAGTGTTCATAGGATGACTCCTCAAGAAGCTTGGAGTGTTTCTCATTTGTGAATTTTTGAAAGCATAACATATGCTCATATCCCTAAAGAGATGAGATCGAAGTTAGATGACAAAAGTAAAAGGCATGTCTTCATTGGCAATAGCTCTAATTTAAGGGCTATAAGTTGTTTAATCCTACCAATGGGAAGATTGTAATTAATAAAGATGTTGGTTTTGATGAAGAAAGTTCGTGGAAGTGTTATGTCTCTAAAAATGAAGAAAGTGTTTCATTTCTTATGATTGGAGATTTTGACCATGATAGGCATGAAGATATTCATACTCCTACTCAATCACCCAATCTTAGAAGAAATGAAAGTCTTCTTCAAAGCTCGTCCGAGGGTCCTAGAGGAAGAAGGAGTTTACGAGATCTTTATAAGTCTACAGAGATGGTAGAAAATACAATACTATTTTATCTTTTTGTCGATTTCAAGCCTCTACACTTTGAAGAAGCTATACAAGAAAAGAAATAGAGATGTGCAATGAATGAAGAGATTCAAGCAATTCAAAAGAATGACACATGTGAGCATTCTACTCTTCCAAAAGGGCAAAAGGTAATTGATGTGAAATGAGTATATAAAGTCAAAAGAAATGCTCAAGGAGAAGTAGAGAGGTACAAGACAAGACTTGTCACTAAAAGCTATAGTCAACAACATATAGTAGATTATGATGAGGTGATGTTGATGATAGAAAGAGCACAAGCAAGTTTATATTTTTCATGGGTGACACTATTTTTACTTGGAGTTCTAAAAAATAACCTATTGTGACTTTATGTACACATGAAGCTGAATATGTTGTAGCTACTTCTTGTATCACACATGCCAAGATTCTCATTGTTCTTTGTTTTGTTCTTTTACATTTCTTTAATAGACTTTGTCAAGATTTTCCTTAGATATAATAGTGTTCAATGCTTGTACCTAGAAATGTAAACATAATCCCAGTTTACTGGGGGTACTGCAACATAGAGACGAGCAACGGGGATTAAGGAATCTTTTTACCTCTAAGCCGTCAATTCTCTTCGGTGTCCTTGCAGTGTCTCATCTTTAATTCAATTTTTGACTAAGATCGATCGAACAGGAACTGCTGTTTCTTTCGGAATTAACAATCAAATATAATTAGTGATTATCATAATCACCTTAATTTGTAACATGAAAAGAGGACTATTTTTTCTAAGATATGATTCTCGTACTATCTAGTATATCTTTTCTATCTTTGGAAATACCTTTATAACATAATGTAAACTTATACAGAAATATAAATAAATTAATAGATTAATCTAATAAATTTGATTAAAAACTGAATCAATACGGTCGGTTTAATAATAAAAAATCTTAAATTGATCAACTTTTTGTTGGACCATTAGTTTTTCAATTCAATTTGTTTTAATATTTTTTGTAGTTAAAAATTGATTAGTTTATTAATTAAGTGAATTTTTTGTAAACTAATTAATTTTTATAAACTAAAATAATACTTTCATTTTTCAATTAACAATCTTATTTTTTAATTAAATTTTAAATATTTGATAGGCAATGATAGTTTTTTCAAACTCTTTAATTTTTTAATCTTTAACCAATTTTATGACAATTTAATATCGATTGAACCTTTTAAATATTAAACCTTTTGTATTACCAATTTCAATTGCAATTCGAATTTAAAACATTGGTTTTATATAAAAGAAGTGGAGATAAAATTCAGCGAAATTATAACAATTTGCAACTAAACCTTTTTGTTTTCCATTTTTTTCATTTCATTTTACGTATATACAAAACTGAATTTGTCACAAATTTATTTCTCTTTCAGGTTAGTTGAGCGAAAAATGACAGCAACATGGTAAACACTTCATTAGCAAAGTTCAACGTTTTAAAAGTTGTCCGAACCGTGGCTCGGAAAAATAAAAAAGAATCATTGGCAAATAAGAGGTGACTTAAAGATGGACTGGTAGCACATACTCGAATACCAGAGATTATCCCACGTCATTCGGCGTCATTAAGAAGTGCTGTAAGGCCCTCGGCACATAAAAGATACAAATACTGTGAAAGTGGATCCCCTTGACGAAGACCGCGCTCAGAAACAATTGGACCCACTTCCTCGCCATTTACCGAGATCAGATACGGAACACTTTTAACACACAACATCATTAAAGAGATCCATCTATGGACCAGTGCAATGCAATTAGACAAATTTTACACGCATACGAGAAGGCTTTTGGCCAAGTAGTGAATCTTACGAAGTCCGGTATCTTTTTTAGTTCTAATCTGTCTCCGGAAGCTCGGCATCAATTTTTGTCTATTCTTGAAGTTTCACAATCCATTGATCATAGCAGGTATTTAGGTGTGCCTTCTCTTGTTGGCCGTAGTAAAAAAGCTATTTTTGCCTTTTTACGTGACAAGGTATAGGCTAAACTTCGTTAATGGCAAAATAAGTTCTTATCTCGTGCTGGTAAAGAGGTGTTGCTAAAGTCCGTCGCACAGGCAGTCCCTTCCTACTGTATGGGCGTCTTTCTTTTGCCAGTCTCTCTGTGTGATGAACTCCAAAAACTGATGAATTCGTTTTGGTGGGGTACGAAAGAGGGAGGTGGACAACAGATGCATTGGTTGCGTTGGGAGCGAATGTGTACAAGCAAAAGGGATGGAGGTCTTGGGTTTCGGCATTTGCGGTGTTTTAATGAAGCCATGCTAGCCAAGCAGGGATGGCGCTTACTCACTGACGACTCCTCATTACTCGCACGTATTTATAAAGCCAGGTACTACCCCAATGGAACCTTCCTTACAGCTAGTATTGGTCACAATCCAAGTTTCACCTGGCGAGGTATCTTTCAGACAAGACAGTTGTTGAATGAAGGTCTTAGATGGCGTGTTGGCGATGGACGTTCTATCTCAATTTCTAATGATCCTTGGTTACCAAGAGATAATGATTTCTTCGTTTCGCCTGACGTTTCCGATATTGTGGGTGATCTGCGTGTAGAATCGTTAAAAACAGAGGACGGTACTGCATGGGATACCTCCATGATTTCGGGCATCTTTAGTGAGCATGATGCACAAGCTATACTTTCTATTCCCTTACCGGTTACCTCTGTTGCCGATAAGCTTGTATGGCACTTTGACA
>JAOSBP010000206.1:41355575-41369562 GCA_027563825.1 Erythroxylum mucronatum
TCAGGTAGAATCCATTTCAGCTTTCTGCTCTCTCCATTGTTTTCCCCCCAGTTACTGTGTATCATGCTGAGATATCTTAAAGATACAGGATAATTGGTTACCTCATGAACCAGTTGATTTTTAGTTTTGTAGTTCCAGACTTTGGATTGGAATGAAAGTAGTACTCTTCTTGATGTGACAGGGGACGAGTCGGCCAGCTCATTATCATGTCCTGTGGGATGAAAACAACTTTACTGCTGATGGAATCCAGTCCTTGACCAACAACCTATGCTACACGTATGCCAGATGCACACGCTCAGTTTCCGTTGGTAAATGTTTTGCTTATATCAGATATTTGCTTCTTGCTTTCTCTCAAGTACCATTGTTTTCCCTCGATTTTTGTGTTATCTTTCGTGCACCGGCTTAATTTCTACACATGTTGGCAGTTCCACCGGCCTACTACGCACATTTAGCTGCATTTCGAGCGCGATTTTACATGGAACCAGAAATGCAGGAAAATGGTTCTGCGTGTAGTGGCAATGGTAATGGTGGTGTGAGGCCATTGCCAGCACTGAAAGAGAATGTGAAGAGAGTGATGTTCTATTGTTAGAATCAGGTGGCCAGGAGTAGAAGCAGCATCAAAAATAACCTTTGTACATGAGAAAGTTATACCTTGCAGGATTGCTTCCATCAGGGAGTAGTGCAGAAGCTCGTGTCATATGGTTTTACGTGGATAGGAAACATGTCTAGGAACATTGGACAGACAACATAGGTAACAGTCTGATTAGTTGGAGTTCGAGATCGGGATCGGGTCCAAGTTCTCGTGTCAATGCAGAAGTAGTAGTATCTCTTGTTCTTTTCTTTGTAAAAAGAAACGCTTGTTTACTAATCAATGTCATATGTGGGAAATTTTGTCCCGTCAGAGATAGCACCCATTTCCATGCGATTTTAGATACTACACAAATGACTCAACTTTGTTTTGATCGACAAGAAAAAATAATTTCAATGTGATTATGTACATAATCTCTTAAACGACAATGGTTCCCTATTTTTAACGACTCTGTTTGCTCATCGTCCGATCAAAATAATGTCGTTTTTGTAGAATCTGCTCGGGTCATGCGGTGCAAGCTGGTGATGGACCCGACCTGACCCGCCCATTTTCTATACCTGCTCAGGACAAAGTAGGTAAAAGCATGTACTGTTGTTCCCTTGAATAGAAAAAGAAACTGATGGCTATACCATAAGAGGTTTTTTTGTCGCTGGATCAGATAAGGTGGATTCTGACCTTTTGTCTTGGATCAGAATCACTAGACTAGCTGTGTTGCTGTCTCTGCAAGAATATATGCTTCCTGCCGTTTTTGGATCTTTTGATATCTCTTCTGGACTTCTTTTCTGATACATCTTTACCTGTTTTCTGATACAATAGGCGTTATTACTGATGTCCAAATTGTCTCATGAAATCTTCTGCATTTCAGTTACAGTTTCAATTACGGTATTCTAACCATATTCTATTAAATCTCACCCATATTTTTATATAGAATCTACGTAAATATGATAAGATTTAATGAAACATGATTGGAACACCGAAATTGAACAAAAAATCTTATCCACCAAATTGTTGTTTCCCTTTTGTCACTGAAATTTCTGAATTGCATATCAATTCCTTGGCAAAAAAATAAAAAGGAAAGAATGATAGAGCAGAGATGTATGTTCGTCACTTAAATTTTCATGGTTTCGAAGTACTTGTATTAATCTAGCACTTCATAATTTAAAATGGCAATACTACTTTACTTACGTAATATAAATTGTTAGTATTTGAAAAGACATATTAATCTTTTACATGTTGCAAAGATAACATTTCTTTATTATTTTATTATATGAACAAAAATTATAGATTTAAGATGCAATTATTTTTATAATTACACATTCTAATAAATATAGCAGAAAATTATAATATAGCTTATGTTCCTCCAAAACAACAAAATGCTTGCAATCGATTTGATTTATTACTTATTATTGCAATAACTCAATTTTTTTTCGTAAATTTGCAATTACCCAATTTTATTATGCATGTTAGAGTGTCCCATATTGCCTAGACATGAAAATGTTAAAGGGTTTATAAGTGGCAAGGGTTAACTATCCAAACAACTAGTTCTAGTTATTTGGACAATAGTTGACCCAAACCCAATTCTTGTTAGTGGACTCTATACTCTGCCTATATTAAAAAATTCAATACACATGATAAGAAAATGTAATTATTGATATGTATAAAACATATTATCTTAATCTTGTAAACTTTAAATGGAGAAAAGGAGACTAATATCAAAGAAAAGAGAGAGATAAAGAACACCCCAAATTTTAAATTGTTTTCAATTATTGATTCAAACAACTAAATTATGTAATATTTTACTCAAATGATATAAAGTTGTATGGGCTTTAAAGTTTATTTATGCCTACTCTTCAAATTTTTTTTGAAAAATAAATATTATATTAACTATAGAGACAAAACTAATACGACATTACAATGAGTTAAAAAGAAAGACAATATTTATAGGTACAATATAGTAAGAAACGATAAACAAAACTAATATAACATTACAATCAGTTCAAAAGAAAGACAATATTTACAGGGACAATATAGGAAGCAACGAAGCTAATAGAGTAACCTGATAAATCCCATTGTAGATTCCACCTAAATTTCATTTTAGGGGAGAAAGAACATATAAGATTGTTGGCACTCAAGGCTGCTCTAATCCAATTAGTAATTCTGTCAGCTACTTGATATTTTCCATCCTCACTATTTGTATATAGATGAGAGTTACTCTCCTTCCAAAAGAAGTAGATAGTAGTAAAGGCTACTTGATTGGCACTAGGCATGCCATGTTTTGAGATCTGATGGCCCCCAATAACGAGATTGTTCCCAAGAATAAGAATAGTCATGGTTAGGTTGAAGGTGCAAAATCCTACTATAGACTGTTTTAGGGAAACCGCAAAGAAAAAAGAGACGATCTCTGGTTCAGTCTGAATTTGATGGGGCTGGACGCCGTTGCTTGCATCCATGAATCTGAGTGACTTTCGCTAAAAAGTGCCTGCAAAACAATAAAAGGCACGCCGGGGGTAGATTACTGGCAGGCCCCTCCGACGCTCAAATTAGTCTTTTTGTAAGAGTTTTGGTGGCTATGAATAGAGAATATCAGGGTTCTAATGTCATACCTGCATCGTAAGGAAGTAATCAACTTATTTAGGGAATACATGCCGTATTTAGGTCATTATCTATGGATGGGCCGATCGGCCCACATGCCGTTCTATGTCTGGGCCTGGGCCTAACACGACCTGCTCAACCAATCTCTATCTTTTTCTTCCATTTTACATAAAATATAAGTTGTATATGCAGTGAATTGGGTCTAAACTTCATTAAAAATTAAATTTAAATTTTAAGGTAATCAATTCGACCGAATTTAAATTCAATTAATTCGATTGGAACTCAAATTTTTATTAGAAATTGAATCCAAATTTTGACCTAACTCACACATATGAAGAGAAGTTTACACTGATTCTTCAGATTGTCATCCTTAATCTGTTATTAAGACGGTTAGACTTTAGAGGGGTCATAAGGGATAAGGAAGCAAAGAAAAATTACAAACATAAACAAAGTATGGGCTCATGTCATTAAGGTGACAATGGCGGCCCAAGCTCAACTTTTTTATATAGATTAAAGTCTCTCAAATTTAATAAATTTTTGATCAACAACTCAAATTTGATTTAATTGAGAGATAAAATCGAAATGGTTTTACTTAATTCTATTTAAATTAAATTTAATCAAAAGTTTCAAATTTAAACATAATTCGAATTCTAATTAATTTAATCTTAACTCATTAAACGTGGTTAGTTTTGGATTAAAATAAGTTTAATCTACCATCCCTACATGTAATCTGTGACCCTATGTTTGTGATCAAAGAACTTCCTGTTACATTGCTTGCACGAAAAAAACTAAAGGGATTCCCTCCTTTTAGCTTGATTCTATATCTTTGAAATTAAGGGTCACTTTGGTTGAAAGTTTTATAATGAAATGAGATAAACATAACACAGTTTTATCATTTAGAAAGAGATTTTATAATGAAATGGAATGAAATAAGATGAAAGCGGAGAGTTTTATGTTATGTTTAACTCCATCATAAACAGTGAAATGAGAAATCTCCAATTCAAAAAATTTAGGATTGAATGTAAACTAATAAATATATACTGCCTAATATTTCCTCAATAATTTTTCATAATATCAATTACTTCTTGCCCTACCCTAATAACAACCAACACAATACAATAATATTTTTATATAATTAACAATAAATTGTATATAATTAATAATAAAATAATAAAATTTTTATTAATAATTTTATTAATAAAAATAGAAAAGTATATAAAAACTTATTCTTTAATTGTTTGTCAAAGTGTCGTGACATGTTTTTGGTAAGCCACAAATATATTTTGATATAAAAAATTATAAATAAATTATTTTTAAATATAAATCAAATAGAATGGAATAACATTTAATATAATAAATTTTATTAAAGAATTGATAATAATATTTTCATATAATTAACAATAAATTGTATATAATTAATAATAAAATTTTTATTAATAAAAATAAAAATATAAAAAATTATTGTTCAAGTCACAATCGTGACTTTAATTGTTTGTCAGTAAGTCACAGGTTTTTGTTGTTTTAAAACTATAACATTTGAGCGTTTTTGTATTTTTAGTTCTAGATCATGTGTGGGAATGTTATATAAAGGTATAATAGTCATTTATTATATATTACATTCTATTCTATTCATTTTTCAAACAATATTTTATTATATTACATTACGAATTCTTCTATCCCTTCCTAATAACTTTTCACTATATTACATTCCATTCCATTATAAATTATTCCCTTCTATTTCATTTCATTCTATTTCATTTCATTAATTATCATCTAACCCAACGGAACTAAAGCATTTCCATGCATGTAAAATCCATACTCACTTCTCTCTCGGAGTCAATTGTTAAGGTCATTAACTATGCTTTATCCGCCAAAGATAACCGCTTCTGCAGCAACAATTCACTCCTAACTTGCTCATAAACTTCATGAAGCCCCATCAAACATTGCATTAAGCTTCTTCTGCTCACTATCTCGTCCATTTGCTTCTTAGAACCACAATTACAATGACTTCTGGTACCATCAACAAACCCTAGCCTAACACTTCGCCACCAAAGCTATTCTAAAAGCTATACACCCAGACCTATAATGCCAGCCAACTAAGGAAGTTGCGACAAAGCATCATATCAGCACGTTATGAGGCTTTGGAGAAGCACAGAATCTTCATAGCTCCCTATCCGAAGTTTCCGTTGCCTTTGTTCAACCAACCAGCAAAAGAACACCAAAAACACTCGCACCCAAATCAGGGTAAAGGTGGCTTTAATACCATCAAAGCTTTCTTTATTTTATGGTTATTTGGTTATCAAATTTCATTCACTGTATTTGAGTCTGATGTTACACGTAACTCGGAAGAAGAGAAGAGAGACATGTTTCCTCTGCGGATAGCATGCAATTACTCTTAGACACAGCGTAACAGTGTTAGGGTAAGGGACCAGTCTAGCCCACCACCTCCTCTCAAGGACCAGCTCCAGCTGAGCTATCTGCAAAGAGACAGGGTACGGGTTCGGAGGCAACATAACATAAACATATCCAAATATATGTATCTAGCTTTCTGCAAAAAAAGAAAAAAAGAAAAAGCAACAGGGCAGTAGCTAGAGTATTGTAGCATCTGCATGTGCATGCAATGAACCTCTGGCCTCTAGTTGTGATCATTAAACTCTCATGCATTTCGGAGTTTACATTACCTTCGTATTTTTGACGTATCTCCAGGCATCATAGCTCAAAGTAACCCAACCCCACTTATAGATTATGTGCCATTTGCCATAATAATTCTATCATCCAAAAGCACGCACACAGCTTTCCCTTTATCTATAAGTTATTTGGGCCGATGATCAACAACACTACTAACACCAAAAGATATATATTTTTAAAATAAAATAATTTTTTAAATTGAGAATGATAATAAAACCACTAACTATTGATCATATGATTGATCGTCATTTAAATATATGGGTAAAAGTTTAAGAAAATAAACAAAACCTTAATTTTAAAATTCTCCATAAATTTTTTTAACTTTCATTTTGTTTAAAACTCTTATTTTAGACTTCGGTTAAAAAATAACGATGAAATATATGCATTATGAACATTAGAGTTCGACTAATTAAATACTATTTATATAACAATTCATCGCAACTCTTAAAATTCAAATCAAACTAATTAGTTTTGATTCAAACTAATAATTTATTATAATAATATTAAATTATTAATTTAAGTTAAATTTAATTGATTCACACCAAGTTTAAGAGTTGAATTAGTTTACCATATTAGTGATATTTTATTAGTTTACATTTGATAGTTATATTGTGTGTAATTTGTGGTTATTTTTTAACCAAAAATTGAAAATTTATAAACTACATAAGAGGTTTATGTCTTTTACCTTATATAACTTTCACCTGTACTATTTTAAAGATATAAAATAACTACATATATAGTTAACGTTATTGTCAAATAAAAATTATTTTTAAAAATATAAATTTAAATTGTATTGATACACACTAACTATTAATCATATAACCTTTTGCTTTAGTTTAATATTTGAAAAATAACCTTAAGATTTGTTAATTCATTCTTAAATGAATTCTTGTATGTGGAGTAATTTTTTTTTGGTCTTAGACCAGGGTATTTACAGGCGGACCCAGTGACTAATCCCCTCACAGGTTTGTAGGCACCTCACAGGATAGGACAGCTGGCCTAAGGATTTAAGAATGCTCTATACCCAAAGTCAAGGATCGAACCCCAGACCTTTGGTTAAGGATAGATGAGTCTTTGCCACTCAACCACACCTATCGGATTTGGAGTAATATTTTTAGTAAGATAAATTTTGGTTAAAATTTTTAATACCTTGTGTTTGTTATATAAGTGGAATTGACCTAAGATATACAATTATCTATTATATCCTTAACTTGTTTCCTCCCTTGAAAGAATCATTTTAAAACTTTTGGTATGCTATATATTTTAGTCTAGTGCATGTCATAAATTAAAAAATATGTGCAATTCCCTTGCTAATTTCACTTAATGAATTATATCAATTCCGTATAATTGAATTTGAAAATGATTTGTGCTCGCTTTGCTCAAAATAAACTCGCTTATAAGTCTCTAATCGAACGTTTTCTCACCTTGTTAACTCGGAAATCTTTCCTGTTAATCATAAGGACTAAATGGTATAGGGATAATGGCAATCCTAAAGTCTAAAGTTTGTTTCTATTTTCATTGCCTGAAATTTTTATAAAAATAAGACTGCAATAGCGGTTTAGTACGATGAATTGATGAGTGAAACCACAGAGTTTACTGTGAGCAGGTTCAGTGACGGCGTGGTCTAGGTTAGAGACTACAAAATAATGCACGCCTAAAGGAACAACTAAAGGACCACGGCATTTGAGCAGGAAGTACGTGATCGCTCTTCTCTAGGAGCCGCCCACGTACCACAGGCGGCTTTGTGGCCCAACCGGCCTGCCTGCGGACTCTAAGCTAAAGGAGATGATTCAAGACAGAGTGAATCAGCAGAAGAGTGTAGCTAAGGATGACAACGGCGAGCTCAAGCCAGATTTCGAGCATTGTTTTAGATGGACGGTTGAACATTTTAGATTAGTTTTGGAATATCTTTGAATTTCGAATTTAGTTTGAAATTTAACCAAATTAATAGATTAAATGTTCCTCCCGACGATTAAATCTCAAAATATATAAATTTCAGAAAAAAATTCATTAAATGCTTTCGAAATTCTTAAGGAGAAACTGAAATTAATTATATTATTTGTTTCTAAAATATTAAAATTGATAGTCTCAATTTAAATTTTGAATTCTAATTATGAGGATATAAATTTTGGGCTTAAAGATTAAGCATTCTCCCGTAGTGCACAGAAAGACAACGTATATGCTAAGAAGGTTCAACTTATAAGTAAAACTCCGGTCTCTCTTTACGTTTACGTTGACTTCGATTCTTATTCTTCTTTCATCGTAACTTAATATATATCTGTTGAATGATGTATATATCTTGGGATCGTTAGGCCTCATTTTTTTTCTTTTAATTTTAGTTTTCAGATTTTGCTTCATGTTTTTAATTTCTATTTTTAAATAAAAAAATTGGTTTGATTGGTAATGTATGATCATTATATATTATATAAAATTTAAAGATAAGTTATTTTTATAAATAAATAAATAAATTTTATTATAATCACTTGTATAATATTCATTGAAATTATAGGAAAAACTATTATATTTTATAAAATAAATATTTTAGTAATTAAAATTTTATTTATAGATTAAAATTTATTTATAATATATTTTTAAATTATTAGAGTAAATTTTATATATTTTAAATATATTTTAAAATTAAATTATTTTTTTAATAATTAATATACGAGTTATCAGTGATATATATCAAAGTGTGTAAAATAGAGTAAGGACGATAAAAAGAGATACATGGTATTTCTTTATTAATATCGAGTTATACTAAGACTCTTCATTGAACTCCTTCCTGCTTATCGTTATAATGGATGAAATCACCAAGAACATTCACGAAAGAGGTGCCTTGGAGTTTGTTGTTTGCTATTGACATTATTTTAGCCGATGAGACAAGAAAAGATGTCAAAGTTAAACTAAAACTTTGGAGAGATATGTTGGAGTCGAAATATTTTAAATTAAGCAAGACTAAGACTAAGACTAAGTACATGGAGTATAACTTTTCATACCATAGGGTAATTTCTAATGCGGAGTTAAAAATTGATTAAGAAGTTATACCATATTTTAAGTACCTAAGATATATTATCCAAAAGAATGGAGAAAGTGATGAAGACATAATTCACCATGTTAGATCAAAGTAACTTAAATGGATGAGTGTATCAAGAGTTTTATGTGACAAGAAGATACCACTCAAGTTCAAAAGTAAATTTTATCGTTTAACGATTAAGTCAACCATACTTTATAGAGTAGAGTGTTGACTCATCAAACAAGTGTATAATTGTAAATTAACGATGAAAAAAATGAGAATATTTTGTTGAATATGCAACTTTACAAGAAGAGATAAAACCAAGAATGTAATGTTAAGAAACAAATTAAGAGTAATTAATATATATCGATGAAATATTAAGAGTGATAAAGCTCAGGTAGTTTGGATATATTAAAAGGAGATATCATGATATTTTAGTGAGAATATGTGAGAATATTGCACTTATAAACTGTAATAGAAAAAAAAGGAAGGCCTAAGAATGATCGGAGAAGATGATAAAAAATGATATGACTTTATTAAAACTTACCCAAGAATTGATCCTCAACAAGAAACACTGGCATACTAAAATAAGGACAAATGATCTCACATAAAGAAGTTCTTCTCTTTCACATAATTATTTAGTCTAAACTCTTATTATATAATAATTCTCCCATAATTATTTAGCTTAACCATTTATTTACCTAACCTAATTATTCTTTTACAATGACTTGTTTGATTGATTGATTTATTTGTTTTTTCTTCTTTGTATATTTATTTACTTATTTTATTTTTATTTTTATTCTTTACTTTGTTCAATATTGATTGTAGTATTTATTTTATAACTTGTTTTTATACTTACATATGTTCTTATTTATTTATTTATTTTAATAATAATAATATATTTTATCTTTATTATTACTTCCATTAGTATTACTATTAGTTTTATACTATTATTCTTCATTTATATTTCTATTTTATCTTATATCTTTAGTTTACTTCGTTCTATTTGCATTGTATTATTTATTACCTACTGGGTCCATCGAAAACAATTTCTTAACTAGTTAGAGGTAAGGTTGCGTACTTCTGAACTTTCCCAGACCTAACGTCTCAGCGAGACTTTTATTAAGATATTATTGTCGTTGTACTTGTATTTGTTAATAGTTATTAAATTAAAATTATTTTATTTTTAAAATTTTGAAATTTAAATTAACTATAAAAATTGAATGAAGTTATTTAGTTAGATTATTCATAATTCTTATAAATAATTAATATTAAATACTTAAATAATATATATTTAGTTGACAATAAATCATATTATAAAAACATAGACAGAAAACAAAATTCACTTTTTATGATTTTTCATAATTTATGAAAATTATAAGAAACTAGAACCAAAAATAGAAATAATAAACTCAAAATTTTTACTAAATTTGAAAACAAGAAATAAAAAACATAATTGGAACAAACAAGCAACTAAAATTTATTGCTTTCAAATAATAAATATGTAAAGATTTAAAAGATTTAAGGGCTTTTTCCCAAATTTAAGTTACATTACATGTTTATTATCATTACTTTTGTCTTCTTTATTATTATTTTTTAATCATTATTTTAGAGATTATTAAACTTAGCAATGGTTTTTAATCTTAAATTTTTTAAATTTACATGCTAAAACAACATCATTGTCAAAGATCACCAAAAATGACGTCGTTTTAAGAAAGAATTGGAGTTATATATATTCGAGTTTGTTCTTATGTCTTACCCAAAATCCTTTAGCTTGAATTTGATACATTGACTTTAGAACATACCGCACTTAAATTTACATTTTCCAAGTATATAGGTTGTGATCTCCCTTATGAGACGAGGGAATATAAATAGCACAAATTTTTGTGAAACCTTAATAGAATGTTAAAATATTAGTAGAATTATATTTTTTGGTAGGTTAGGATGGAAAAAATGGAAAATCATATCTTACAGAAACTTATGACCTTTTTGCAAAATTTTGGACGGGATGAGATAATAATATTATTATATATGTAATTATTAAATAGACATCCTACCACATTTGAATATTTAAATATTTGAAGTTACTTCAGTAAACTTAGCAAACTTATTCCATTACCACAAAAATAATTACATTTAAGAAACCCACCTTTGTTTTTCTAATCGAAACTATGATTATGAAAGACAGAGTTTTCAAAATAAGAGACAAATTGGGTTATACTGGCTCTTTTGTTGTGGATCCTACTGGTTTGAGTGGTGGGGTGGCTTTATTCTGGAAAGGTTTGGAACATGTGAATCTTCATAGTTATTCAGCCAGGCATATCGATGTTCGATGTCGTATTGGATCAGGGCCTTGGTGGAGATTAACGGGCTTTTATGGTTTTCCGGGCTTGCAACATCGACGACAGAGTTGGGCTTTATTACTTTCTTTAGCATCTACTTCCGATTTACCTTGGGTTGTCATTGGAGATTTTAATGATCTTATGTACAATTCTGAAAAGGATGGTCGAGCACCACATCCACAATGGGCTTTGGAAGGTTTTAGGCAGACCCTTGATAACTGTCATCTGAGGGATCTCAGCTATCACGGGGCAAAGTTTACCTGGTCGAATCGGAGGACGAATGATACGAAGGAAAGGTTGGATCGAGCGGTAACGACTGCTGAGTGGGTACAACGCTTTCCTAATGCGATCCTCTATGTATTAGAATCCATTCAGTCTGATCATAAGCCGTTGTTTTTATCTTTGGGGATTGGTGAACCACGCTACATCGCCAAAAAATTTAAGTATGAAAATTCCTGGAGTTTAGAGAAGGATTGTATGGATGTGGTGCGTGCTTGTTGGAGGGGTAGCTCTCACTTAGCAATGGAAGATCAATTACAAGTTTGTGCCACGTCTATTGCCAGATGGGCAGCAACTTTCCATCAACAATTCACATGCAACCTCAAGGCCTGCAGAGCACGTTTAACTTTCTTACGTCGACATGCGTCGTCAGCTGACAATGCCGAACTGAAGAAGGTTGAGCAAACATATGGGGCTTTGTTAGCACAACAGGAACTATATTGGAGTCAACGTGCCAAACAGGTATGGCTGAAGAATGGTGATGCAAACACTAGGTTTTTCCATGTCATGGCAGCACATAGAAAACGGAAAAATAAAATTGATCGGCTAAAAGATGATATGGGTGTGTGGAAGACCTGGAATTCGGGTATGGAAGACATTGTCCTTCACTTTTATCAGAATTTATTTACTTCTAGTATGGGGACTGCTGATTTGATTATGAGGTGGGTGCATCCGAAGGTATCTGATGAGCAGAATGACATGCTTCTTGCACCTTATACGGAGGAGGATGTGAAAGGGGCTTTATTCTCAATGCATTCTGATAAATCTCCAGGGCCGGATGGTTTTAACCCAGGTTTTTTTAAGACGCATTGGTCGATAGTTAAGAATGAGGTCTGTAAAGCTTGTTTCGATTTCCTTCATCATGATACTAGTTTACCTGGTACAAATCGAACAAATATCATTCTGTTACCTAAGAAGACAAATCCTGAAGTGGTTTCTGATTTGCGGCCAATTTCTTTGACGAATGTTATAGATAGAGTGGTTTGTAAAATGCTGGCAAACAGGTTGAAGCGTGTGCTGGACTCTATTATATCTGAATCACAAAGTGCATTCATTCCGAATAGGTTAATCACTGATAGTGTTATCACTGCCTATGAATGTTTTCATATTATGAAACGGAAAACTCAAGGACGAAATGGGTATATGGCCATAAAAACGGATATGACGAAAGCTTATGACCGTATGGAATGGGGTTTTCTGCAAGCTATGATGACGAAGTTGGGTTTTGCTTCTGAGTGGATACAAAAGATTATGAAGGTGGTTTCTTCGGTAGTTTATTATATTGCACACAATGGACAGGAGTTGGGGCCGATTGTTCCATCACGTGGGTTGCGACAAGGGGATCCGTTATCTCCGTACTTGTTTATTATTTGTGCCGAGGGCCTATCTGCTATCTTATCGGGATACGTGGCACAGGGATTATTACATGGCATAAAAATTGGCCAGGGAGGTTTATCTGTATCACACTTATTATTTGCGGATGACAGTTTATTTTTTATGCGAGCCTCTGCTATTGAGGCTGCAAATTTGAAGCAGTGCTTTCGAATCTATGAAGACGCTTCTGGACAACGTATCAATTTAACAAAGTCGGCAGTTTCTTTTAGTCCCAATGTTGCTTATGCGGGACGACAACTTATGTGCCAAAACCTGGGTATTACGGAAGTGGTCCAACATACGTCCTATTTGGGAATGCCAGCAATTATTGGAAGAGAAAAGCAGCATGCGTTTCAGTATATTGTGGATAAAGTGGCCAAACGTCTAGCAGGATGGAAATCAAAAGTTCTCTCACGAGCAGGCAAAGACATCCTTATTCGAATGGTTGCCCAAACCATTCCAAATTATTTAATGTCTTTGTTTCTACTTCCTTTGAATGTTTGCAGGAAAATTGAATCTCTGATGAATGCTTTTTATTGGACCTCGAGTGGTGGGGAATCAAATGGAATCCGATGGCGGAGATGGGACTCTTTGTGTATTCCGAAGGACAGGGGTGGTCTTGCATATAGACGTATCCACGAGTTTAACCTTGCTTTTTTGGCTAAGCAGGGATGGCGTTTATTACAAAATCCATCTTCTTTAGCTGCAAGAGTTCTAAAGGGAAGGTATTACCAAGACTCATCATTTTGGGCTGCAAAACTTGGTAATAACCCTTCATATGTATGACGCAGCATCTTAGAAGCTCGAGATGGGTTAACGGGAGGCTGTTATAGGCATATCGGAGATGGGGAAGATACTTTGGTGTGGCATCATCCATGGTTGCCTGACATTGCTCAACCATATGTGGTGTCTCCTATGGCTTCAGGTTTGGATCAATGCAAAGTTTCTTCTTTTATTATACCGAGTCTTCACAGGTGGGATGATATGCAGCTAAACAATTTCTTCCAACAAAGGGACATCATGTTGATAAACCAAATCCCTTTGCCTCAACAAAAGCAAAGTGATGTTTGGGCTTGGAAACATGATAGAAGAGGACATTATACTGTTAAG
>JAOSBP010000206.1:41369662-41395633 GCA_027563825.1 Erythroxylum mucronatum
GCTGGTTCTATGCCTGATTTAGAATGGGGGATATGCCCACCATCTTTTTTGTATGATGCTTTGCTTTTTGACACTACAAATATAGCTTAAATGCATCATTTCCAAAAAAAAAAAAAAGTGTGTGTGTGTATATTTGTTTTCTATTTTATATTACTATAAAATTGTCAGAGCATTTTTGAAACACACTTTTTTCACATCCATCTAGTACATTAAAACTTTTTACTTTTGAAATATTCTTCAAAATAAATATGCCGACAAACAAGGTTCGTGCACATATTTTAGAGGATCATCATAATACCAGCATCTTTTGTTCAATAGAAGCTACATGAGACACTTGTTCAAGGTCGGATCTGAAATCACAAAAATATAAAGACAACAAACTTAATTATCCTGTGGGCACCATAATTAATTAATGATCAGTTTTCTAAAACACCCAATATTCGTAAAGTAGAAGTGGAAAGGATTGGCCTACATGATTAGAAAGAGGGCAGTAGAAATAGATACAAAATGCATGTATCAGAACTAGAAGCATTACGTAATAATAAGGTACGGACTAGGCTGCCGCCTCACTACATTTATTGGTAAGAATATATGACAAAAGCTTTAGCAGAGAGAATCTTTTAGATATTTATCGAAGAGTGTTTACACTTTACACTTTACAGGCCATGGGAGAGTGGATGCGAGGAACTTGCATCAAAATCAGGCAACAAACTCTTGAACCCGTGGTTGATATGCTATGGTTTTGCGTGGCAACCATTTCGTTTTCGAATAGATGCTTTACATCATTCTATAATTCATCACGCAATCCCAATTAACATTAAACAATCTTATCCTGAATATATCCTACACTAAAACACTACATAAAATAGTAATGAGAAAGGGAGTGGCTAAATATATAAATACTAATTATTAAAACGTATTTTCATAGCTTTTGCAACTAAATGTAGTTAATCAAAGGATTTTACTTGCAAAAATAAATGATATGTAATAGGCTTTTTTTTCTCTATGAAATTATAGCAATTTTTTACTTATAATAAGAAATATAACAAATATATGGCTAAGGAGCTGAATTTTATTTGGAAAAAACAATAATATTAAGTCACAATAAAAAATTAATGGCTAAACTTCAAGTCTAAATACAACGGTGCAACGATTTTCTATGAAATTACAGCAAAATTTTTTGTTTATAACAACAAAATTAACAAATATATTATTGAAATAGTTAAATTTTCATTGGCAAAAATAATAATATTGCCCTCAAGGGGTGTGGCTAGATGGTTGAGAGCGGGACTTGGCTTCGGTTAGGTCCCAGGTTCGATTCCTTGCTAGCCCCTCTTGTAAGAGCTTGGGGCAGCCAGGATTTTACCTATGGGTGGAGAACTAGTGTGGCCCTCTGTGATGGGATGTAGCTGCTTGACCCTCTGCTGGGGTGTAGCCACTTGGCCCTCTGAGAGGTGAGCCCGCTTGTGTGGTTTCCTAGAATCCAAAAAAAAAAAAAGTTACGATAAAGAAAAAATTAATGTCTAAACTTCAAATCTCATTGCTGAGATTTTCTATGAAATTATAGCCAAAAATTTTATTTATAAAATAATATGGCTAAAATAGCTTATTTTTCTTTTAAAAAACAATAATATTAAGTCATGATAAAGAAAAAATTAATGGCTAAACATCAAGTCTCATTGCTAAAATTTCTATAAAATTATAGAAAAAATGTATTTATACCAACATATTTAAGAAATATATGGTTAAAGTAGCTAAATTTTCTTTGGCAAATAACATATCAAGTCACGAAAAAAAAGAGAGAGGCTAAACATCAAGTCTCGTTGTTAAGATATAGTGGCTGTAACATTGTTTTGATACATTGAAGAGGAATTGGGATTTTACAACTTATCATGAGCCTTCAGTTGATAAACAATACCCTGGTTGGTTGCTGGTTTTATTGGTGTTGTTTGATTTTATGGGGTCTTTCACTCAAGAATTGTACATAAAATTAGCCAATATCCGAAGGAGAGTATTACTTCGCCAATATCTTGTTGGTTTACTTAATTTTTATAATTAATCAAATTAATGTTCTAATTAAAAGATTAAAACATTATTAGAGATGCATTATACAATTTATTTATTTATTTTGATTCTAATACCATCTGGCCAGATTTTATTGATAAAATAAGAAACAAACAAAACTAAAAAGTATTCAAAGCCACGCAACAAACAAAATAGGAAACAGAGGTTCCAAAAAAACAAAACGAAAATGAAAAACAAAAAAGAACACAGGCCAGAAAGTTAGACCATCAATCGAGCTTGAAGACCAGAAAATGACAACGGTAACGGTGAGATTTTCAGCGGCTGATCATGTTTCAATGGTCCCAGTAAATCTTAGAATCTGGGTTTCTTCAAAAAGAGAGACAATTCTTCACGGTGGTTCGCGGAGGCGCTTCTCTTCAGCAATCACCGCTTCAGCTTCCGATGGGGCTTCCTCCATTAAAAACATATCTTCATTCAAATTAATTCCAGCCCGAGCTATGAGATGTGCTGCTCGATTTCCCTCCCTTCGTACATGTAAGAATTCGCAAGATAAGTAATTTTTTGCCATCTTCAATCCATCACTAATAATTGGGCTAATTTTGGATTTATCAATTTGTCCCAACTTTAATTTTTTGATGATTGTCAGGTTGTCCCCCTCCAGTTCGATGTTTCGGAACAAGGATTCATATCCGAATTTGAGAGCAGCTACCGCTGCCAGTGCTTCACCAGCGAACGAATCTTGGACATAAGAATGCTTGGCAATTCCACTCCCTAGTACCTCGCCTTCTGAACCTCGAATCAAAAAATCCGATGTAGCAGTTTTATTGTTCGAATCATATGCAGAATCGAAGTTAATCTTAACCCTGTCATCAACAGGTGGCTTCCAATTCACTTGTTGAGGTTGAGCTCGGTTAACTGTGGACCTGCTCGACGATAAGACCTACATCTCCAAAAGGTATGCCGTTATAAATGAATGAAGCTCATTTACTGATTGATTGATATTCTCGTTTATAAATTTGTTTCTGTTAAATCACGTCGCCCATAGCGTAACACAGACCAAGTTGCATTTGTCCACTATTATACAATTTATTAAATTATGGTAATAGGAACAGAACAAGAAAACTGATTCGCTTTACAGACGACCAAAAAAAAAGGGTGATTACACCTGCCTTGATCTAACTATCATAAAAATTAGCACAAAATTTAGTAAAATTTATTAAATTCCTTTTGCATTTAGTTTCTCTTAAGGTGGAGAGTTTTTGCAGCCTTAGGCACGAAGGTTGCAAGCATCATTGAATGCTTGAATACTATAGACAAAAATCAGAATCACTTTTTTTCAAAAAACCAAAATCTGGAATTGTTTATCGGAATCATACGAGTAACGAGTTGGAAGAGTTTTATAGGACGCATGTCATATACGATACCAAAATACAATCAGAAATATGAATTAACTAATAACCTAAGAAGAAGTTAGAATATATAGACTAGCTATAGGAGTGATAATGTACAAATTAATAAATATAACTGAGGTGTTAAGAGCTATAGGTCCACTGCTGTACGCACATAGATAGTTATCATTCAAGGGTTAGGTGTTAATTGGCCCACTACAGTAGGAGATACGACGAACTTTCTAATCATAGTATACGTCGATATCGTTTGAGGAATACAACAGCCGAAGGAATATATTCCGATAGTGAAAAGGAAAAAGGTTAGAAAATCAATAAAGCGGGAGAGCGAAAGAAAATGTTTAGAAAAATGGAAGATATCTCATAAAGCTAGAGCCAAATCTACTAATTAGGGTTTTAAGTTGGCAAGACAAATTCCATAGAATGGTCTATAAACTTTATTCCAGGGAGGGAACGAGTGAGTCATTGCACAGGTCGGGTTTCCATGATCAAGGAGGAAGCAGAAAATGAAAAATTAAGAAATCTTTTTACAAACTACGAGTCGTTTTCTAGCTTGTCCGTATCAGCTGTTGCTAATAACAACTGAGGTGCAAGCTGGCACCAATCAGTGGCAGAATTGGCAAGTATCCAAGATATGGAAAATTTGGAAAGGAAAGGGGTTATCAATCCATGAACAAAGCAAAGATTCTTATACGGAATTGGATTAACTGGACGTCACACATATAATCTCAATCCAAAGAGAGGGAGAGATGGAGATTCAGAAAATTTTCTTCGGTTGAGATGCTCTTTCCTTTTAGTCTTTTGCGTGTGAACCTTATGCAACACCTATACAACCATGCAAAAAATGGTCCCCTCATATGCTCTACTATGGAGTTTACACTGATCTTTTGGCTCATGGCCGTTGCTTTACTACTCACAGTCACGGAGTGAGAGAGAAACAAATGCCAAGTGTCCCCCACTCTCTCAGGGCCCAACCTAAAAGTTATTAATGCTCTTTCAGTATATATAGAAACACTCACTAACCTGTCTGCAACTGCAATGGAGCTAGCCTTGGCGTGACAATATTCAATTTTCATCACCAGGGACCACTTCTTACATCTTACATTTTATTTCCATTTAATAACTTTTTTTTTGATATTCCATCTACAAAGAAATAATAATAACAAATTGATAAATTCCCCTTCAATGCTATCCTCTCACTACTCTTCTATTTATACTCCTTTATCCTCTCCATCTCTAAACAACCTTAACCTCAGAACACCATAGCCAGTGCTGGTGATGAGTGTGAAAATGGGCCAATTTAAGTCGAGTTTTCGATCTCAGTGGGGTGTGTATGGCTGATGAGCATGTTTCTTATCGTGCACCACTATCAGTTGAAGCTGCCAGCATGATCTTAACTTGCCTCCTTTGTTGAGGAATGATCAGATCATGTGGCAGTTTCACCTGTTGTTGGTAGCATGAGAAACCCTAATTCTATTAAAACCCTAATTTCTTTTCTTGTTCAATCCCTAGAAAAGGGTACGTGATATTCTTTTTAATGATTTATTCTCATCTGGGTTTTTTCCGATTTGCGTATTTGTTGTGTACTTGGTACATTTTTTTTTCTTTTTTTGTGCATGTCTGTGTACGGATTCTTGTATCTTCTCCTTGTTTTATTCCATGAAACTTACAAAAAATGGTAAGTGAGCGGATTTTTGTTAGGGTTTTCAGAGACAAATTTTGGGTCTCGGTGCAGTTCAAGGATTTCAAGATCCCCTATTCGTGCTTTGGTGATTGAGCCTTGAGATATCTTGATTAATCTTCCGTACCGCTCTTATTAATAAATTGGTTATGCATCTTCAAAGTCCTGCGCATTGATTTACCAAATCTTATGCCTGTTATTGTTTTCTTTCATGGTTGTTATACGACAACGACAAGTATTGAGCACCAAATAACTTCGGAATAATAGAAACAACACTACTTATTTCAGTTTTATGGGGGAAACAACATCTCAGAGATTAATTAAGGCTATACCTTGATGGTCTAGCTAGGTAGGGATTCTGCAAAGTTCTTAGGCACAGAGTCGTAGTGCGTATTTTGATGTGTATATAAGCATATATGGGTGTGAAATTAGAAAAAGAGAGACTTGAAATTTTTGTTACCTTTCGACTTGTCTCGATCTGTACACCTATGGTTGTTAGTCACCTCTGTCATAACATTATCAAGAGTGAGCGTGTGCACTTGAGTTTTCAAATTCTCACCATAAGTTGTTTGCCTACATCAGTTTGTAATGTGATTGATCTGCCAGGAAAAAATCGCAACTTCGTTTGACTTATAAGTAGATTTTGAAAATCCCATTTGTTTGAGAAATTCTACTTATCAATCTGTTTCTTGTTCTCACTTTCAGGGGTCGTGGAAGTGATCAGAAGATCAGACTGGTGGTAAAGCTGCTAGTAATATATAGAGAGAAGCTACTAATACTCCAATGGAACAGTAACGCTTCACTTGTTTTCTTGCGATCTTGACAAAAAGAGAAATAAGAGTTATAACATACAAATATAAACATCGGATGGGAAATTTTGATAAGCTTTGTTTCAGCAACTTGAATCCCGTTTTGCTTCATGATACTCGGAGGAAAGTTCAGAAATCAATTGAACACTATGAAAATAGGCCTACTTCACCTCTTAGTTCTACCTTGGAACTCAAACAGGGAAATGAATCATGGTCTTATCCTCAATATACTTCCATATATGTCCGGTATGAAAGGCAGAAATATGAATCATGAACCAGATATACAGAAAGAGAATGAGCAGCTCTTTGTTTTGTATTACATTTCCATGGTGAAACTGAGGCCTTACATAAATGTTATTGACCATAAGACGTTGCAATTGCACTGACAGACACGGCCGGTATTGAGAAATCGCAATCTTTGGTAATTACTCCTAACTTATTGCTTTGAGTACTACCTGTTCATAACTATTAATTGCTTCTGATGCTGTATACTATAAGGAGTTGTTGAGTCTTGATAAATAGCTTACAAGCCAGTTTTGATTCACGAAAACTGGTGTAAGTAAGATAACGATTACGGGTTCTACTGATATAAACGTCTTCTTGCTCACACAGGCATGCCTAATATACAAGATAAAGAAGTTTGAATTAATGCCTCTAGCTACTAGCTACCCTTTGGTTGTTGAACTTTTGGCTACTCTCTCTTGGTGGGAAGCTCTATAAGGGGAAGATTCCACATACCTTTCATTTTCCATAGGAAACAAAAGAAGCAAAAACGTCATTTGTTTGATTCTCCCAACTCCTTCACAGGACTTGCGTTTTGTCAGTTATCATCAATGAAGACAACAGGTTCAGGAGGAGAATCCATCGAGAAGGGCTTGATACCTGCCATTTACGGATGTTCATAAGGAGAGCTATATATACTGCCCCCATGAAATGGTAATGAAAATGTCATATCGCTATCCGTGTGCTTTTAAGATGGGACCATGAGAGATCAGTTGCTTGGAGAGCTTTGAACAAGTCATATCATATCCCTTGCAAATCCAGGAAAAAGGATGGGTTGTGGTCATCAGAGTTTGTTTTTACATGTTACAGTTGCTGGGGTTTTATTCCTTAAGCTTTGTACTTTCTCTTGAATGGCGTGCTTTTATCTGAAATTAAACTTGGAGTACATAAATGTCCTGAGCCATATAACCTCAGAAAGACGCACTAGCTCAACTGAGACAAGCTTTGCACTATTAATAAATTTCGTTTTGACAATTAAAGTTGTGATTTAAATTTATTTATTGAATAAGATTTTAAATTATAAGAACAGTATCGACCACATTAGTCATAAATTTTATTTATCTATCAAATGATACTTATAAGTTTTGCTTAACATTTTTGAAAAACTGAAAAATTGCTCTTCCTCAAATGTAATTCAGTACCTAGTATTACTACTATACTTTAATGTAAAAGAAATAGTCAATTGGTAAATATCGATTATTATTAATATTATAAATAATAAATAAGTATTTTTAAAATAAAAATTAATTCAATAATAATCCAAAAAAATGAGCATCTTTTTCTTAGGATTGAACTCCATCGTGTCATTAACTTGATGCATTTTTAATTTAAGTCAATTAACTTTTTTCCCTTTTTTATAATTTTATAATCATTAACAAAAATTCTAGAAAAAAATCGAAGTATTAGCTCAAAATCTCAATATATGTCTTAATTATTCACCCTTCAACTCATTAATTTTTATTTATGAGTATTTCAATTAATAAGTGAGAAATCAATATAAAATTAAAATTACAAAGTAATATTTTCTTTCTTATTTTAAAAATTAAAATTTTCTTTCTTATTTAAATTTTTATTATGTGAAAATTATTTTATAACAATTTTAAAGTATAAAAGTAAATAAAAAAAGTAAAATTTGAGGGGAGTTTAATGTAATTACATTTATTAGCGGACGGACTTCATCCAATAAGCTCCCATTTTAAACTCCACAATTGTGCGAGGCCACATTTCCCGCCTTCTATATAAACTCGCACTCTTCAATTCAAAACTCCAAGTCTGAGCGTCTTCTTCTTCTTCTAGAGTTCTCTCCCTCTCTTAAATAGAAACAGCCAAACACAGCAATCAACAATTCCATTCATCACAGTTTTGTTTACTCTAAACTCAAGATGATCGCAACGCTCAAGCAAGTTCAAACGCATCCAGTCTCTGTTCTCTTCAGTTCCATTTTTGTAGAGTTCATTGCATTCTTAATTTCTGAATCTTTTCTTAGAGCTGAAGAGCAAAGCCAGTTGCAGCTCGTTGAACGAGAAGATATTGAAGATGAAGACGACTTGCTCGAAGCGATCGATAAACGTAATTAAATATAACACCTCCGATTCTCAATTGTATTGTATTCCTGTTTTTGTTCTTCTTTGGCCGTTTTTTAAGTGTTTTAAAGTTTTCGTCTGCTTGTTCCTGATCGTTGAGTATTTTGAAAATTTCTTCGTCGTTATCATAGCTGTTTTTAAAGTGATTTAAAGTTTTCATCTGCTTGTGCCTGATCGTTGAGTATTTGAAAATTTCTTCGTTGTTATCATAGCTGTCTCGTGTATTGTTTGCTCTTCTCGCTGTTTAATTTTGATAATCTTCAGTTCGTGGATTTCTGTTCTTTTACTTATGATATTAAGTATAGACTGTCTGATTAGGAAAGATCGAGGATGAGATTTTCTGTTCAGGTGGTGATTTTGTGATGTGTACATAACTCGGTTCGTGTTTTGTCCGCGTTTAAGAACAAACTCGTTTTATTGCTTTTTCTACTCTAATGCGTTTGATTTAAGTAGTGCTGACCTTGGATTATTAACTGTTCTTCGTTGACTGAATTCTAATAAGATCTCTTCTGGTTTACAAATACACACACATATTTATAAGTCCACATCCCTCTCATTTGAACTACATCTTTCAAATATTATGTTCATTTTACCGTTCAGTTCGTTTGTTCTGCGTACATGCCTTGTAGTGATTGCACAAGGTATCAATGCTGGAGATGTAAAAAAGCTTCAAGATGCAGGGATATACACCTGCAATGGTTTGATGATGCACACTAAGAAGGTATAATAATTTTGAGCGTACATCTTGAATTGTGAAAATTTTCGGAATTGTGAAAATTTTCGGGCCAGTAACTACTTATATGTATCCATATACTCTTTATCTTGTAGAATTTGACCGGAATCAAGGGATTGTCTGAGGCTAAAGTAGATAAGATCTGTGAAGCTGCTGAGAAGATAGTGGTCAGTGTTCATGATGTGCTTGAACTTCATTAAAAATTTTTGTCATCTTTTTTACTAAATTATTTTTCCCTTTCTGCTCTTTAGAATTTTGGTTACATTACTGGAAGCGATGCTCTGCTTAGAGTAAGTTTTTCTTCCCCTTTAGGACTTCAAATGAGGTATCTGTTTTGAGTTCTTGATATTTCAACCATTTTTCATCAAAAGGAGATTGGTAGTCCAAATTGCTGTTGAAATATAACAACCTACATTTTGTATTACGGGTATTAAAGGTTTTAGGTTTTCTTCCAGAGAAAATCAGTGATTCGCATTACAACTGGAAGCCAAGCCCTTGATGAGCTTTTAGGAGGTAGTGATATTCTAGTGCTGTCGATGTTTTACACGGGTATTACACACACACATATATATATCCGTCGTAGCTTGTTTCAGAATTATTCAACTGGTTTGAAATAGGTGGGATTGAAACTCTAGCTATTACGGAAGCTTTTGGGGAGTTTCGGTGAGAATTAAATCACATCTCTTATAGAAATTATCGTTGAATCTGTATGTGGATTTCCTCCCTTTCAAATCGTTAAGGTATGCAATGTAACTCCTTCACTGGTCATCTCAATCTCACTTCAGGTCTGGGAAAACTCAACTTGCCCATACTCTTTGCGTTTCAACGCAGGTTTCTACTTCACCTTGCTAGTTATTGTTGATACTGTTGTAGCACCTTCTGTGAGCGTAGCCTGGCTATTAGTTGTAAAGACTGCCAATTTAGCAACTAATTATGCAGATTTTTTTAGGGATGCCACATTTCTTCTATTACAATGACATGGTTGGATTACTTGGATACCCACCTCAATGAGATTCATATTCAAACTTTCATAAAGGAATTTCCTAGGATATAGGCATACAATATGCGGATGCAATGCAAATTATATTGGCTTCTTTAACTATGTACTGTTTTTGCCTTTTTGGAGTTTGTAAGCTGGTGCAGGGCTTGTACTTGAAATGCCAAAATTTCTTATTTTTCTGATTGAGCAAACTTAATGTAACAAATCCAACACGAAAACGATGAATAAAGTACCAGCACATCGATTTATAATGGATCTAGTTATATGAATAGAATGCATTGTAATCGTTAAATGCAGAAATTCCTTATTTGTCTGGCAGCTTCCGACAAACATGAGGGGAGGAAACGGGAAAGTTGCTTACATTGATACTGAAGGAACATTGTACGCTTGTCTATTTTCCCTTACCTTAGTAAAGTGGCACAATCTGCTGTTTCTTTTCAATAAAAAGTGATGAGAAAATATATGTTTATCACCCCCATACTTTAATTGCTGTTTTCCTTTTCATGCACGTGAAGCCGGCCTGACAGGATTGTGCCAATAGCGGAAAGATTCGGCATGGATCCAGGAGCCGTCCTAGATAATGTAATCAGTAATATTAACATTTTTTTTATCTTAATTAAAAAGTGGAAATCAAATCTTACATGTTTCTCTATGATTATCAAAGATTATCTACGCTCGCGCATATACATATGAGCATCAGTATAACTTGCTTCTGGGTCTGGCTGCAAAAATGTCTGAAGAACCGTTTAGACTTCTGGTAAGATTTTTGAAATTTATTATAATATCAAAGCATGATCGTAACGGGATTAAGTCATGTCTATGAATTTAGATTGTGGATTCAGTAATTGCACTATTCCGGGTAGATTTCACCGGAAGAGGAGAACTTGCAGAACGTCAGGTGAGTCCATGTTTCTCTAGTATCCCACTTTATATTAAACCTTTGCAACTATACTGTTTCTTTATAATGACACGAGTTCTTTGATGTCTCTATACAGCAAAAATTGGCGCAGATGCTTTCTCGATTAACAAAAATAGCTGAGGAATTCAATGTTGCAGTCTATATGACCAACCAAGGTAATAATCATTTACGAAAGGCTAAATGGCCTACAAGATCCCGAGTCTGTGTGGAGCATCCAGTTCAAACAGATACAAAATCGTCCAAGTATATATTTGTGTTAAATGTCAGCTAAATCTGATAAATCGTGAATTGGCTCATTGTTGCAGTTATAGCCGATCCGGGCGGAGGAGTATTCATTTCAGATCCTAAAAAGCCAGCAGGAGGCCACGTGCTTGCTCATGCAGCTACAGTCAGGTTGATGTTCAGGAAAGGCAAAGGTGAACAACGGGTCTGCAAAGTGTTTGATGCACCAAATCTGCCCGAGGCTGAAGCGATATCCTTAATATTATTCTCGTTTGTTTTTCTACACTTTGATTAGCTAAATCACTCTCCATGAAATAAGATCCCGACTGGACAAAAATCCCTATTATACCACACAAAAACACAACGGCCTACAATACCTAAATTGGATCCTTGACAGAAGCACGTATTCCAGATAACTCCAGGAGGCATTGCAGATGCAAAGGACTAATATAACTACCTCTTAGAAGCTGAAAGCCAGAGGCCATGGAAGACTTTTCCCACCTGCTCTTCCAGTAACATACATTTATCCGAAGTATTGTTTAGCATGATGACCTTACCCAATAGTTCTGTTAATTGGGGACCTTTACAGCATCGAGTTGCTGAAAACAATTGGGTATACCTTTTATGGTTTCTAATAGCACTTCATATGACAGCTCTTTATAACAGATAGTAGTTCTTTACCTAACCTATCTCCAACTCAGAAACCCATCTTTCCACCTCCATCAGGTGTACCACACATTTATAAACATGCACATATATACAAAAACATTCAACATAAATTTCACATCCGGATGTCACATTCCCTTTATGAAGGTAAAACTTTATTCAATCTTATATCCATCAAAAGTGGGAATAGACTGATAATGGTGCAACATGTACAGCTGCATATGGTAATCATCTCATTACTGGAATTACTAGCTACGAGTTGGCATGCATGAGCATGTAAATGTCATCTAAGATGGACAACAGAAAGTTAATAAGTCGTCTGACAATAAAGGAAGGCCCACAAATAAGAAAAACCTTTTCAGAAAGGACTCAAACTCATATGTCCGAGGACCAGTTATAAGAACTCCCAACACGCGGCATGCCAGTTTCCTTCTTTGTCTCCTCATCAACCTTGAAATTTGCACCACAAACCTGACCTGAACTATCCACTCTTGGCACTGGCTTCAGTTCATTTAATGGGTGCTCGAAGCTACGAAGGCCTCCAGAAGTTGTAAAGAAGCACCCTGGGAAGAACAATACAAACCAGTATATTAAGCAACATCAAATCCCTTTGCTGATTAATCATTGAAGAGATCAACTTAAATGACAATGTAACATTTTAGGTTGCTAAGGTTCAACAGAAAGAAGTAAAAGTGGGAGTTCTATCAAGAACATAAGAAATGGGAAAATCAAAGCTATCTATATGAAACAGAACTAAAAATTAAAGGTTCAAACTTTAATCCATGCTGTATCATGAAAACATATCACGTTACATCGTTGTAAATATCAGCAAAAGATGCAACAAAAAAGAAAATATGAATGTAAGGAACTCGGAAGGTTCAAACGTGATATCATTACAAGAACAAATGTAACAGAACAGCAAGAACAAAAACCAACGGTCTCACTTTCAACTTGCAATCACCAAAATTAACAGGTTAGCTTTACCAGTAAAATTGTCAAAAAAAAGCCATTGAAAAGATATTAAGGGAATATGTGCTGCATATATACTCTCTGGAGATCTCAATACACCTGCATTTCTTAAATATCTGGAATCTTCAAATTTTGCCACAAACTTGTACTAAATCTAAATCATATCACAATGCATATGTAGACATAGCTTTATCACACAACGAGATGGCAGGGTCAATGAAAAAGCAAATAAAGATTTTCAGAGATTGCACGGTAGATGAACGCGTCATGATTTCAGAAGTTTTTCACCTTTAGGGAATGGTGCATAGGATTGCCCACAGCCTTTCTTCACAATTTCGGCATCATCAGAAAGAACAACATTGCCTTCAGAATCAGTACCCCAGAAAAAGGGCACATTTCCATCAGCATCCTGCAAAATAGGATACTTGAGCTTCATCCAAACAGCACATTTTTTGGAAACAGAGTGAACAAGAACAGGAAAGAAAACAGCAAGAGGATAAGAGGTACTTGGGGGAATGAAGAAGAAGATTCCTCATATAATAACTTACAGAAGCCAAAAATGTAGCTTTTGATGTGCTATCATATAAGATGAATGCAAACTTCCCTTGGATGTCTCTCACAACCTGATCAGGAGGATAAGGGCCTCGATCTCTGAGAGTTCTGTAAGCTTCAATAATGATGATCACCTCATTTGCAGTTTTGTTTAAGCCGTATTGCTGCTTCAGAACAGCAACATTGTCGATATGGCCTTGAAACAGGCAATAGATGTCATCGAAAACTGCAAATAATCTAGAAAGAGAAATAGGATACACACAAGTGTTAGATAACAAGAAGGCAACAAAAGTATATATACTAATAAATTATCAATTCTTAATCTACAAATCAATAATGGAATGCGACGCATAGTTAACATGTTATTGAACCAAACTAAGTATATCTTCATTGTGAATGCACAATTTGCAGTCAGAAAGAAGAAACTGAATGTTAAATTCCAAATCACAGGACTTGAAAAGTTCAAAGTGTAAGAAATTAATTCCTCGACATGATCTTGATCCATTTAATCAAAAGTACTACATACATAACAGGAGGAAAATTTCTGTAACAAAAACAGAATAGGCAAGAAACTAAATCTATGGTTTGTCTTTATCAAAGAATCGACTATCTTTTGATGGAATAACAGATTATAATCCACCTATCAGATCAGACTAGAAATGGTTAAAAGAAGCGTTATTTATTAATCCAGATATCTGAAGAAACTGACAATAAAAATCAATAAAACCTAAAAATTCTGATCGCCCCAGTTCATAACATTTTTCACAAAACATCTGGATCCAATTTTACACATCTAAGCCATAATTATTATAATATTCTGTTCATCGCAAAGTTTCTGTAATACCCTACAGATTTTATGGTAAGGATATTTCACAACAAGGGCAAAGAAGCATCATCAAATCCAAGGTTCCCAACTTTCTACTTTTCCATTTTATCACCAAGAAAATATCCCATTAACCAAAACCAGCGATCTAACAAAATCAAACACAAAAAAGAACCCTAGAAAATAATCAAAAGCGACTACAGGGTAAGCGAACAGGAACATGGCTATGGATGAAAAATCACCTGGGAAGGAGAGGGTTTTGCTTATGAGCAGAGTAAGCAATGAAACCAGAGGAGCCAAGATTAACTGTGACAGAACCAGAGTGGATCGACTCAAAATGCTTCGCCAAGACTCCATCTTTCAGGGCCAACACATTCTGGGTCTGCGGGCTCTGCAAAGCTTCAGGGCACTTGGCCACTGTTTTGTCAAAAACCGCTAGCATTATCTTGATTGCTTTGCAGATCAGTGATTGGCAGTGCAGAAAACTAGAAGCAGAGAAATATGAGTGAGAGAGAGAGAGAGAGGTCCAAGAACGTGAGTTGCGAGAGAGCGCTTTAAGTTCTTGATATATACACGTGCCTGACGCAATTGATGTGTTCTTACGTAATAATCCTTTTCTTTAGGATAAACCGACAATGTCCTTTCGAGTTCTCGAGTGATTATGACTTTTATTTATTTGTCTCTTCTGTATTTAAGTATTTTTTTAGTGTTTATTAACGTGACAAATTTTCAGATTTTCCCCATCTTCACCCAAGGAGAGTGACATACATATTTGCAATTTTCAGGGATAAAAACGTAATTATTCACTAAAAGTATTCAATTCTTTTACCTTCGGGAGAGATTAAGTCGAAGTTGTTAGACAAACAAGTTGATCCTAATTGTTAATACAAATACCAAAGTACATAACGAATATCCAATATGAAGTAAAAATGGCTTCCCATGTACCAAGAGAAAATGAAGTAAAAGTTGCTAGTTGGCTTTAAGCTTGTAGTATTCTGAACATGTATTTAATTGAAGCTGTAAAAGATGAACAGTACAGGCCGGTAGATTGCTCTATTTTTCTCTGAACATGTAAAAGAACTTGTCTATCATTTAATCAACAGCCAATAACTTAGTGAAGAGCCTCAAACTCGATTGTATGCGACTGACTTGCTGAAGAGCCGGCGGATGTACACTACTTGAAGAGCACTAGCAATAGCCAGCAAAATGTACTCTCCAACCGTGTATCCTATTACACGCTTACGAGTGCTCTCATTTGCTGCAGAAGAAACAACAAATAGGTCATCCAGCTGACAATCTCTGAAACATTAGTTATGCTACTAAGCAAGTTTAACTTGTTCCTACAAAGGGGACGGTTTTTTTAAGCACCCGCGGATAGTAGCATTTGATTATATAAAGAGGAAATTCGGAATCTTACATGATTCATGCAGTTACTCAGATTAACATGTTCATGATTTGACTAGAAGCAAAGAAAAAGTTATGTCACTGTATAACAAAAAAACTGGTTCCATTTGGACATGCAACAGGGATTTTTATGCCACAAAAAAGTAAGATAGGGAAGAGGAGGAGGAAGAGAAATATAAAGGAAGAAGAGATAAGTATAAATAAAAGAAAGGAACATACTGTGACGGTGTCGAGCATCACGTGCTTTCAAATATTTCTGCTCCGCTGTAACAGACTCCAGTGCCTCTCTCAGTTCAGCAATTTTAACATTAATGGGGTCCAAATGCTCTGCATGTGACATTACATGAAAGGTGAAAAATACCAAAGGTAACATATTTCAAATTTAAAAAAAAAAAGCCTGAAACAAGTAAATCCAAGAATCTAGACATTTTGTTTGGATGTATTGTTAAAATTCCACAACCAACATGAATAAGAATTATAGCTTTAACAACCTGATTGATAACATTCCAAGCAAAAAGCAAAGGGATCATACCATCCTTAGCAAGGTCATGCTCGTTGGGAATGTGACCTACATGAATATAGAATGACACAGTCTCTGGTGTAGAATATGGATTGTGGAAACAGAATTTGTACATTCCACTCCTTGGGGCTTTCAAATCAAACTTATCCCCAGACGTTCCCTTCACTGTGTGCACCGTGTTACCAGCAGGAGATGTCACCTGCATAACAGCCAAAACCCCAATATTTCAAAATTACTAACCAAGAGTAACAAACTTTCAAGGATAATCAGAAAATATCAATGATTATCTGACAACAGTACAGCATAAATAGGCTCCCATATACTTCATGTGATCCGTAAGGCACAATTTGATACAAGGTTTCTAATGTCTACTATTCTCAGAGGCAATTAATTTAATACAAGGATTTGCTCACCACCACCCTCCCCTGCCACCATCTCTACAACCAGATACAATTCCTACTTAATCACCACAAAGTGGATTATATTTGAATAACTGAAAATGAAAGACCATTTACAAGCCAGACTAGGAGAGAACTTCATATGAATGCAGTCGGGTAATCTTAAAAGGAGACTTAAGAAAGCTGATAACCCAGATTTCTACCCAATTATCCCCATGACAATCAATGGTTAAGCATCAAAGGGACGATTCTCTTAACTAGTAAAAAATTCCCCACTTGAAATGAAAGACACTCCCATAATACAGCATAATCAGATCAGAACACAGGTTCCAAACGGAACAAACGAAGTAGTATCTCTTTAATTGACCACAACTTCGGACAAATCCAAATGCAATTTAAGAAAAAAAACTTTGAACTGAGAACCGCCCCATCAAATCCCCTACAGCAATTGACCAACCCACAAAATTTGTAAACGAAATAATTACAATTTAATAACATACCAACGAGATTCAAAAACCCTAACTTTAATAGAACCCCGCCAATTCTAAACCGAAAGGAACAGAGAACCAAGACAGATCTAGATGTAATCAAAATCAGAAAGTCAAAAAGTAAAACACATACGGTAAAATCAATGCCTGGGTGATCAGAGCTCCAGAAGATATCGTGATCAACGACGACGAAGTTGCCGGAGATGGAGTCGCCTTCGTAGAGAACGTACTCGTAGACGCATTCAACGTCGTTGACGGTGACGGAGAGCGAAGAAATACGGGCAACAAAACTGAAGAAGAGAGCCACAACAACATAGATCTGTCTTCTCTCCATGGTTGTGGTTCGTGTCCGAGATTGCTGAGATTTTTCGATTACCTTAAATTCAACAGTTTCCAAGGTTCTGACGTATTTTGCCTATACAGAGCTCTATTGTCACGTTCAAGTAGCATGGTTAAGTATATTTAAATGTTATATTTTTTAAAAAAAATACGAATTTAATTTTATCCACTAATTTATTATGTACTTTTTATATGGATAAACTTTATATTGTAAGAACTATCGATTTATAATAATAAATCTATTTTAAAATCTATATCAAGTTGTTTAGTGAGTTTTCTTACTTACAGGAGTCCTGCCATCATATTTTTATATAATAATATAATTTGAAAATCTAATTAAATTTTGTGTTATTGTAGTGAAATTAACAGTATTTATTACGTCATTTAAGTCTAATTTTTTGTTTTACATGATAAAGTTAAAATTTTATGTAAATAAGAGTATAATTATTAAATAAATTTTCTTTAAAAATTAAATGAAGACTTATCAAAGTTGTAAACTTAGCAGCCATTTGGTTTCACTTTTAATTATATTAAGTTATTCTAATCAATATAAGATGTCAATCATATTATAATTCTTGAAAACATAATAGTTCCATTTAGGAATGGCGGTGGGTTTTCAACCCAATTAATAACTGTACTATTCGATCCAAAAAAATGGACATGGAGGCTAAAAAATAGATTTTAAATGGATGCTGAAAAATAGATGTGAATATGGATTTAGATTTAGATCTAGTGATAATCCGAACCAATGGATACCTATATCCTATCCGTTTTTTATTAACTCTATTTTTCTGTTTTTTCTTAAATATTTATGGTTAAATATAATCAAATAATAATATTTTCTGAGAAAACAACTTTAAAATCTCCATTTTACTCCTCAGTCCTCACCTTTTTCATCATATTTTATTTTCTTATAGGATGATAATAATGCAAATGATATGGAGGTGGAGTTTTGAATGTTGCGGAGTTCACGCAAAGACAATTTTAAGCTTTGAATATTTCAGTCTTTGTTCCAGTTCTTGATTGTAAAAAATATACGTTGTCTTTGATTTTTATTATTCCAATTTTAAGATTTTTTAAGACATACAAATCAAACTCTTGACTTATAATTATTAAAGTAATTTTGATTTGCAGCGTTCCCAAAAATCTGCTCTTTATATTTTCTATTTAAAAGTTATATTTTTATGTGCTATGCAACCCGATGGATATCTAAAAACTCGAACATTCTAATGGATTTGGATATGGGTAGTAAATCGTAAAAACCGATGGATATGAATATAGATATAGGTTGAGTCATAAAAAATAGATATGGATATGGGTAGAGTAATACCTGACCCAAACCCGACCCATTGCCATCTCTAGTTCTATCATTTACAAAAAGAAACATAAATCAATTAGAAATAATATAATTACTCCACATTTGCCTAACAATTTCATCTCGCTTCCAAGACATACCTTGAAGTTGTGTTGGAGTGATGTTATACTCCACTTGAGAACTTACATGTTCACTTTCTCTAATTTGTTCCTCATTTTCGGCACAACTATCAAATAACTCATCAGTTTGTCCATACATTCTAATATAATTGTGTATAACACAACAAGTAATAACGATGTATTTTTGTTTCTTCATATCATAACTCAGCATGTTTTTAAGTATAGGGAATCTTGCTTTTAGAACGTCAAAACATCTTTCAATAATATTTCTTTATGAAGAATGCTTATAGTTAACAATTCTTGTGGACCTTGAGGTCTTCCTCTGCCTCATAATCTCGCAAATAATATCTTTCACCTTGGTGTGATGAAAGAAATGTAGACATATTAGTGTAGCTCGAGTCAACCAAACAGTACTTACCTAACATTAGAAAGAACATAATATTTAACAAAAAGTTATTAAAAATGAATCATAATTACTATGTTTATTTAAAATAATATAATACCTTGTGGAGGCATAAGAAATTGAATCGCTGGATTTGTCACTATTTTCAAAAGAACTCGAGAGTCATTTGTAGTACCTTCCTATCCAATTATTACATATGTAAAATGCATGTCAAATGAGCAACAACACATAATATTTTGGGTTGGATTAATTCTTCATCGGTCCAAACATGTGCATCAATATATGTATCATCTATTGCTCCTATACAATCCTAAAAATTAAAAATATATTAAAATAATTATTAATCGTAAGGACATAATTAAAATAGTAATTAGATATATGAATGTACCTAAAAACATGGAAAGAATTTTGAATTATGTTGAATCTCAGAAGGTGTGTTAGTAAAAGATAGTAGAGTAATGACTCTTTTAGCAAGACGATTAACTGCATATAAGATTTTATGAAAGTACTTCGAAATTATTCAGGTTGAATGTTGAAAGCGTTCTGCATTGACTCTAGTTGTCTCATTATGCCCTGTAGTTATCAAGAATCCTCTACAAACAAAAGACTTGTTGCCTTTAAGCCTCCTAAACTCTTCAACTCATCACATAAGCTCAAGACGATTATCTTTCTCAATCTTAAGTTCTCATAAATCCTTGTAGGATTCTCATTCAAAAGTTCTAATATCCAATCATGACCTGGTACAAGAGAGGTTGTACATGGTTGCTTTTGTAAATGAAAATATTTGTTATCTCCCTCAGCTATAGAAATAATGATTACCTTCTTCCGTTCATTATCAGAATTTGATTCGAAATCTGATAAGAAATCCATGTATCTACAATACCAGCATTAAATAATTAATAAAACATTCAATCAAAAGGTTTAATCAAATATAGAAAAAATATTCATACAAAATATAGACTTAAAATTATGTCAAATATTCATACAAAACACAGACTTAAAATGTTCAAAATATGGAATAGTGCTTAATATAAAAGTGTCAAATCAATAAGAATTCGATATGCAATAACATGAGAATATAACTAAAGCAACATAATCCAATCCAACTTCGTTGTATCTATCATATTCATAAAAATTTCCCTATAAAGTGAAAAATCATGTAAAGCCTTTAAAACTTTTCCATATTGCACATCGTCAACACTCAATTCATTTAAGGAATTCAGACATTCCATCATTATGTTAGACTCTTGAGATCTATTCTCTACAGTGGATGATGTTTCACTTAGTTTTTTCTCAAGTAAATCATTCTTCTTTTTTGATTGTTTACTAAGTATAAGTAAGACTTCTTCTACAATGTTATAATGCGTCTTCTTTGCCCTCTTATTCTTGGGAGATTTCTTTCTCTTAGATGGAGAACTTTTATCTTGATCTTCTTTTTCATTATATAAGTAATCTTCATCAATATTATTTCCATGTTACTCTTCTGTACTGTTCGATAGAGATTTCGTTAATGGATGTGCATGCACATCAGTTGTAGTATTATCTCCAAAAATATGAAACAAGTCTAAAAATTCCTTACATCCTTTTTTCTTGAATCTGTGAGCTATTTTATGCACCTATAATAATGAAAAGGGAATATGAGAATGAATATTATATAATATGATATATTAATAAAACAAAACACATATTTTACCTTAAATAGATTTTCTCAACGTTCATTTGTAGCATTAACTTCACCAGTAAAGGAGTTGTAGCCGAGTTCTGCTTCTTTGAGTAAGTTCTTGAAATTCTTTAATCTAGTTCTTAATTCATTATACTTGTTCTTTAATTGAATATTAGCATACTCCTTATTGAATTTTGTTTGAAGCCCTATCTTAATATTCTTCCAACCAGATTTGGAAAAGGTAGTAGTTGTTCGAGTTCCCTTCTTTACTTCTTAACCATCAAGGAGATTGAATACATCTCTATAATATCATTCCACACTCCATCTTTTTCATTTATTCCCACGCAATCATTGGTATCATTCATATTGTTTAAACTTTCCATCACTAAATGTAATCACATATAAGGGATATCAATCATAACAATTTCTACAAAGTATTAAATGCTAAAAATGGTTAAAAATAAGCATGAAACAAATACAACAATTTATGCAAAATATTAAATACTAAATATAGTTCAAAATAAAAACAACCAAATCTACAAAGTTACGAATATGGAAGATATAATTAAATGTAGCTATAGAAGATATAATTATAAGCTTTGGATGACAACATGTATTAATCAACTGCAGTAATACCTTATTTACATGGAAAAATGGTTTCCTTGCTAACCTATTTTTCTACTAATAATTAAGCATATATATCATGTTGCAGTTATGTGATGCTGCTGTGAGTAGAAACTGGACAATGGGTGATGAATGCCTGGTGTGTGATGGAGGAACACAAATGGGGAAGACGATAGTTGATGGGAAGGTAAAATTGTTTCCTTACAAGCAAAGTCAGACAAGCTTCGTGATAGCCTTTGGGAGAAATGTCGTGTTTACAAATGGAGAAATACTTCAAAATGTCATATGATAAATACGGGATCCAGAAACTAAATGAGGCTTCAAAGACGTTGGATTTCTTCAACAAGTAAATACCCTTTGCCCCAGTGGGAGGTTAAAGATAAACCATTACAGAAGCTTGGAAGCAGTAAAGCATGGCGTGGATGTTATGATGGAAAATGCTCAATCTTATTTTGTGAGAAATGTTAAGCTATCTACAAGCTACTGGACTATCAGTCCAGAAACTACTGGACATTAATGCAAAATCTACGACTTTTAAGTCCAGAAGCTACTGAACTTAGCAGCTACTGGACTATTGAACTTATCAGAGGTCTAATACAAAAGACATATTTAATTATGCTATAGCAACATCTGTATGTTACTGTAGCATAACTCTCACTTCTCTTTTGCATGAATAATGGAACATGAGAAGAACGTGGTTTTGTCATTGTAAACGATTCTATAGGAGACAAAAAAAGACTTGGTGATAAAAGAATACTAGAACATGAGAAGAAGGTGGTGTTGTTGCTACAATAAGAGCTAAACGATGCAATAAGAGACAAAAAAAGACTGTTTTTTTAAGACCAAAGCCTGACGAAATATCCAGCTTATTTCCCTGTCTCTGTTCTCCTGAATCAGACGGTTAGCATGACCAACCAAGCCTACCCTCTCATAAGCAACACAAGAAGGACCTCTCTCATGAAACAAAAGTGTGGATGAATTAATGAATTAATTTTTAATTATGCTAAAGTAACATGTGCATGTTACTGTTGTAACATCCCACCCCCTAATGGGAAGGGTAAAATAGTAATTTGGAAAGGATTATGAGTGGTTAGCATTGTTTTGAAATATTCATGCATATTCTTACATGTGAATAGTAAAATTTGCACATGAAACTGATTGTACATGCATTCATGACATTTCCCGGTATATGCGCCTAAGTGTAAATTTTTGTGAAAAAATATGATTTCGTGCTTAAAAAAATATTTGGAGTGGGCTGTTATGTGTTTTGCATTTTTGGGCAATTTTAGAAAAATTTTCGGACCGAAAAAATCGCTAAGTGGCGGATTGAATTGGTTTCTGGTATTGAAAATTTCTGTCCAATGGCACTGAAATATTGGGTACATGATTTTGGGATTGTAATTGGAACCATTGGAATTGGATAATCTAGAAATTATATTTATTCACATTCCTTAAATGGCATTTTTGTCTTTTTCTCTCTTTAAGTGCCAAGTGTCTTGATGACTCATCTTCAACTCATTTAATGCTTGCGTTGTTCTACACATTCACGATTCTTCTACCTAGTTGAAAGAATGAAAAGATGATTTAATTGCTTTATTTCTTCCATCCATCCGAAACCTCCTCCTCCTTGTTTCTTTGTTGGTTCTTCACTTATTCTTACTTGCTACTCTTCTCCTTCACCTTAAGTGCTTCCTCTCATGCATGCTAGCTTAAACTTTCTACCCCTTTTCTATGATCGTGATCGTGTGTCTAAAGTGAAGTGGAGGGGTTGGTGAGGTAGTTGAGGAATTGAAGAAGAATTGAAGAGTTAAAAGCTTAGTTAGGTAAGATTATGTTTTAAGTTTTGATTATTCATTTAATGCATGAATTGTAATATTTATGCATCTAATTGTATGAGAACTATGTTGGTGTATGTGGGTATGTAATTTGGTTGCTTAATTGATGGTTGATTGAGAAATGATGAATGATGTAGTATGTATGGTATATGTAGTATGTGATTTGAGATAGGTTGAAGTGAATTAAATGGTGTAGGTGAGTGTAGCAAGGATGAATTGTTGAGTGTTGATTGCTGCCATTTTTATGGCTAGGTGATTAAGTGGATGACTTGATGAAATAGTGGCTGATTTTCTTGGCCAAATTGCATGCTAGTTGGAGTAGAATTGGAATTGGAATGATAGAAATTGGTTGAGTATCAAAGCTGGAAAATTAACTTGGTACATGTTTTAATGTTTTTGCCATAACTAGTTGTGTAGTTAAGCAATTGAGGTGAGGTTTGTCTTAAATTAAAATTGAGGCATTTGGCTTCAATTTTTGTGAAGGGTGCACTGTCCAATTTTGATTAGAAGAGTGTTGAATCTTGCTTTGAAAGTGAAGTATAGGTGCAGTATGAACAGTAACCGAGGAATGTGACCTGGAATTTTGATGAATTTTTCTAGGGTGATTTGGATTGAATTTGCTAATTTGGTCTTCATGAAACTTGAAGAGGTTCCTGTTATCTTTCTATTGCCACCAAGTATGCAATTTTTCGATGTCTAGGTTGAGAGTTATAACCTGTTGATTTTTGTGTGTTAGTGTGCTTGGTGCTGGAAATTGTTCTAAGTATAGGTTTTGTAGTGATTGGATATTGAAGCTAAATTATGGACTGTTGTGATGTTAATTAGCTCAAATGGTTTTCTGGAAAGTTGTAGAGGAATGTTTTAGCTTTGAAATGGTGCATAATATGCTATTTTTAGATGTAAGAATTGTGAGTTATGGATTTTGCAAGAATGAATCTGATTTAGGTCATCTATGAGTTAACAAGCTTTAACAGGGCAGCCACCTTCATGGAAGAAATTGACCTAATTAGAAATGGAATTGGCTTCCAAGTCTTTCATGAAAGTTGTAGAACATGTTTCTATCTTTCTTTTGACATAAAGCTTGTAATTTTTAGCTAAGGGAATGGGAAGTTATGCTCTGTGGAAGAATGTTGTACTGTTTTGGAACATTTTGATTAGGCAGTAACTTTGATTGCATTTTTGACATCTTTAGAGGTGGAATTAGTTTTGGTGTCCTTCATGAAACTTGTAGAGCTCTCTTTTATCTTGAAATTGATACCAAGTTTGTCCAAATTGGAGTTCGGAGTAAGGAGTTATGACCTGGGCAAGTTGGGATGTCGGAAAAAGAAAGAATCCAGTCAGGCACTGTAGTCGACCTAGTCGACTACAATCATGTCCTAGTCGACTAGGACATGTATTTTTCCTGAACTGACCTCTTTCCACTCTTTTGCTTATAACTTTTCTGTCCGACATCCGATTGACCTAATTCTCAAGGCATCGGATTTGTGAAATAGCTAATTTCATTTCTATGTGAAATTGAGAATGTTTTAGAGATAAAGTTGACGTGAATTGGTTAGATCAAAGTGAGGGGACCGGGTAATCATTTTTCTGAGCTATGTTTTATCAATAATTGGACCTATAGAGGTCCAAATGGAGTGATTTTGGTGCCTATGGTTTCCTATATCATAGGGGAACATTTTGTGACGTGATTTATGGAGTGATACCGGGAATGTCACGAATATGCATTATACACATTTTAATTGTTTCATGTGCATTATTAAATATTTCTAATTGTACATTTGGTAATGTTTGTATATTTTGACTGTTATAGAGGCACATTTGAAGCGTTGATCCACCGACGTTGCTGAGACTTCCAGGCATTAGCTCGGAAGTTCTAGGTGAGTAACCTAGATGGTTCGCTCAATTATTATATGTCTACTGTGGCGAATAATGGTGGGATGTGTGATTGTGTATGTTGTGGATTTCGGATAGAAGGTCCGATGTATTAGGAGATATGACATAGAAGTGTTATCTAGTTGTAAATCTGTACACTCTGTGAATTACTTGCTTCTGATATGACAGACTGTGATATGTGAACTAATTCTGATCCATTGACTGTTTACATTAGGACATATGCATTTCATACATGAATGCATGAACAGATAATGGTCGTTGTGACCGGAGTAGCCACCGACCAGAGCTACAAGCTCAACTAATGAAAAGGAGCCTCGTGCTCAAAGGGAAGTAGTGCATACCCAGAGGGCTCTCCTACCCCTAAGATGCGTTTAACGCTTAATGCGTCCATATTGGGACAGTTCAGGCGCTCGGTCACAATATCGTAATAAAATGGAAAAGTGTCACATACGCTCGTCGTATGCATTTGATTGAATAATTTGATTGGATGAAAGGCGAAAATGCCTGATACTTGTTATTGCAATCATGTGGTACTTCTGAACGTGAACTTGTGAAATAACTGTGATATGTGGGAATGACTGTGATTTGCTTAAGTGAAATTATGTGATACTTCTGGATGCGCAATTGTAAAATGACTGTGATTCGCAGCTGGAGTGCAATCATGTGGTATTTTTAAAAGTCCACTTGTGAAAATAGTTGTAATTTGTTCTGAATGTGAAATTGTGAAACTGTGATATACTTGAGTGTTGCATGAATTGGGTGAACCATCGATGATGGTTCCTCACTGAGTTCGCAAAAC
>JAOSBP010000206.1:41398147-41410945 GCA_027563825.1 Erythroxylum mucronatum
TCATTTTGATAATTGAATGTTTAGGGAGTGATATTACATTAGAAGAAGTGAATTTGGGAAGATTATGAGTGAATATGCTGTTAAAATGGATGTAGGAAGCATTGGAGGGGTTTGGGAAACCCTCATGTCCGTTTAACAGACTTTAGGGCCATTTAACGGACCTTTACTGGTCAAAAAGGACCCCTAGCACTGCCCATGTCCATTTAACAGACTTTAGGTTTGTTTAACGGACCTTCTTGGGTGAAATGGTGCTCCCTGGCCCGACAATGTCTGTTAAACGGACATGCATGTCCGTTAAACGGACATTCATGGGACAGCTTCATGAAATCACGATTTTTGACCCTTTTAGAAGTAGAATCTCGCTTTGTGGTCTTCATAAAAGTTTTAGATATTGAAGTCCTCTTTCTAATGGTCTAAAACTGAAATTAATCTGACATGTGTGTTGAAAGTTATGACAATCGCGCCAAAACATGTTACTGCATGATTGAGGATTTAAGCATATTGGATTCTTTTGGTCATAACTTACTCGCCCGACCTCCAAATGAGGTGATTCTTAGACCAATAGATTTCTAAGACATTTTTCTATCTCTACATGAAAATTGGTATCTTTTAGAGTTGATTTGAAAAGTTTGATGGAAAGGAAATGAGGGATCGGTTGGGAGAGCGTGATTAGGGTATGAACACCCTTTAGCTTCTTAAGCATATCTTGAGCTTTAGAGCTCCGATTAAGATGATTCTTTCTTCAAAACAAACTAGAGACTTAGAGTTATGATTTCTTTAAAGAAGTAGAATTGAAATTTTGGGTTAAATTTTTCCAAATTCTGTTCACAAATTGGGAGAAATGAGTTTAATCATGGTAACTGATTTGTGTAGGCACGCCATTGAACAAATTGTGAGAAAATTTTTGGGATGTTCTGAAAATGAAAATGAACCAATGTTGACTAATGAGGGTTAATGCTCACGTCTTATGTTTATGATATTTGGATCGATTGTTGGGCTTTGGAAATGGGGCACAACGCTATCCCTTCCTACTATACTCAATAATTGACTTTGGAACTCTGTCTTAAGAAAGCAACCATCTATCCTAAAAATAGGTTTTAAATATCTCCATCTTATTTTCATGAAATCAAAGCAAATGTATAACCTTTTGAACTACAATAAAAGAAAATAAAGTATGAAATCAATTTTGTACTACTATATTTTTTATCCTAAAATATAATTTTCGTCACTCCATCTCTATCCCTTCCTACTATACTCAACAATTAGCTTTATCACTCTATCTTAAGAAAGTTATTTTCATGAAATCAAAGAAAATGTAATCTTTTGAACTGTAATAAAAGAAAATAAAGTATGAAATCAATTTTGTATTATTATATTTGTTATCCTAAAATATAATTTCATTACCTGTAGCAAAGATATCTTTTGATTCCTTACTAGTTGTAACTCCAATGTTGAGTTAAGATTATTGAAGTTCAATTAATGTATATATCTTGCAACTTGGCATGTTCACTAACAATATTTGTTTCCCTCTCTTTTCTTAGCCTCCTCTTCAGTACTCTACACATTCATAAGTTAATAAATATGTTATTCTCTCTATATTTTTCAACCATTTTTATTGTTGAGATATTATACTTATCGAGAATCCTATCTTTAAAATGTCCTATTAGGAAATTAGTAATAACCAAATTGGTTTGTCAGTCATGAAATAAATATGATCATGTTAGCATGTCTTCATGTTGGAAACTGTTTTCGTTATTGTCATATCCAATATATAACTCCCATTGGCGTTCCTCAATACATCCAACCATGATCTTATTGCTTTCACTCGTTTTCAACCTAACATTGTATATTGTTTTCACTGTGCAATCCACAACATCTTTGAATTCTTTTATATTACAAAACTCCATTCCTAATCTCCACTATGGCGTGGGCATACTTCTACTTGGACTTTGTAATGATTAACCTAGCTCCTCTCTACTTGGATATTCTTCATTGCTAATAAAACCACTATAATTTGATGAATCAATTTTTCTAGGTTGATTATCATTAGAAATTTCTACTTGAAAATCAACTTGTACATCACTAACTTGTTCATCACCCCTCTCATTATTTTTTTCATTAGCTTTTACTTTCACATCTTCGGTAACATAATCCACCCTAATTCCATTGCTTTCTTTTTCACCACTACTCTCTCCATCCTCTCAATTGGGCTCCTCTCCTCTAGTTATAGGTAATATATCAAGTGTATGGATTGATGTGTTCAACTTATGGGTGATATACACATCAACCATTCCATGACTTTTCATAGGGTTATAAGCCACCTAAAACCTTTGTTTGAATAAATAGGTTTTAGATGACTCACTGAAGTTGAAACCTAGTGCCTTATAATGCACTCAATCAACTTAAAGGTATCCTAAATCCTTTCTTAGCTCATTTATTTGGTTTTAACTGATAATTAAGGTCAACATTTTTAAGTATAGAAAAATCTCGGTCAATATATTTGAACCTGGGTTCTAATATAAAGTTCATACTATAAAATAAACTTATTCCTTTATATTGAGCCATTTTAAACTTGTTTATAATCATTAGAAAATATTAAAAGTAACATAACTCCATGTTATGAATTCTAAATGTCAAAGCATATTCTATATCCGTGTAACTTACGCACTACCACAATTACAAAAATTGTACACTTCCCCAATTGACAAAAGAAATGTCATTTTATGTTGCTTCTTTTTGTCTTAATAAATCTAACATAAAAATGATCATTATAGCATATTTGAATTTGCTTGTGTTTACAATAAGAATTATGGATTTTGCATTCTTTTTTTCAAAAGTTAAATGAGAATAGAAGTAATAAAGAGTATTATAAGTTGAGTATATAAGTAAGTCCATATGGACCTGATAGCTAAGGCTACTACATATTAGACAAAATAAGTGAGCTAATAACATGACATTGTTTAGAGATTTACACATATTCAATTGGGAAATTTTATGGCTTTTGAAATTGGTTTCTCAGCGAATGCGATTAAAGCAATTGTAGAGATCTTTTTATTGCAAAGTACGATGTAAATGAGGCATTCATCGCTGGACATGAATGAGCTAGGGAATTGTTCCTAAAAGAGAGGTCTAATTTCTCTAATCGATGCAAGGACAGGAAGTTGTAAAAATCTAATGACTTAACTATTAGAAGGTGAGTTACTTCCTGCTCCACTGCTTAATTTCTAGATAGAATATTTTCTTTGGTTTTTCATATTGTTGAAGTACCTATTATTTCTTTTAGTCCATAATTTGTAAATCCATGTGCCCCAGTGTACTGTGATATCCCCTTTCTCATTAATTAGGAATATTTGTTCTAATTTTAACTAATTAAACACAGAGGGAAAGCTGTAAAATCTTCTCCTCGTGTTGATGGATTATTGTACCCTATCTTAAACCCAGCTTGAGTAATAACACTCAAAAAAAGATAGGAAGTGGTTTCCCTTTTGGCTTTGTCTAGAAGGCAAGTGTCTTATATATTAAGGAAGTTGATCATGTCCCCATTCATTAGGGTTAACCATATAAGGAAGGAGATCTTTGGTAGTAGGGACTTATGCATGCTAGACAATGGGGTGACATAGAACCTTAATGCCTATAGGCTGTAGTAGTTGTTTATATATAGTTCCAGTTGGTAAACTTTCTTGAAGGAAGCCTTATCCAGATATAATGGTCTTCAAAGCTAGCTTGGCGCAATAGTAAAGGATGATGTGAAATAGAGAGGGAGGGTAGCTGCCCCAGTTTATGTCTGTATGTAAGTTGTAGATTTTGTATGTTTGGTTTGTGTTCATTGTATAATAATAGCCTTAAATTTGAAGTTATAGATTAGAAGGTATTTCGATCTAAAGCTAAATAAACATACATAACCTACTTTTAAGAAATTTTTATCTCAAATAAACCAACTTATTCATAACATAAAGAGAATGAAAAAATCATACTAATTATGAGAACAAGAGATGACAGAAAATTTTAAATACACCATGTTCATTTTTCTATAATTATGAAACAATTTATTATACTTATATGAGTCTAATCATTGTATGTACCCTAAAAAAGATCAAAAGCTGTTAGAATTATTCATACAAAAGATCAATTCTTAAAATACAAAAGATCTTCTTTTATTCATCATTAACTTCAATCAATTATAGAGAATATTGAGTTTAAATAAGTTTTAGAGGACACTGACTTAAAACTCTAAAAATGTAACAATCTGATATTAACAACAACAATTGCTACGGGAAACCGATTGGAATCGAAGAGATTCGTATTGATTCAAGGGAATTACAAGGTTGATAAACTAGAGAAAAAGAAGAAATAGGTGAGAAGAGGAAACAGAGAAGAACATAGAGATGAGAAGAAGAGTTGCAACTTGCATAACATTCTGAATGAATCAATGGTTAGCCAACCCTGCAGTGATATGGAGCAAACGAGCAACCGAGTATCATTCTTCATAGGCCCAGCAATTGTTTGGTCCTTTTCCTTGTTGGGCCTTACCTCATAAGATACTAGTTCATAACATGATAAAAGATTACTAGAACGTGAGAAGAAGGTGGTTTTGTTGCTACAATAAGAGCTAAACGATGCAATAAGAGACAATAAGAGACTGTCTTTTTTAAGACTAAAGCTTGTTTAAATATCCAGCTTACTTCCCTGACTCTGTTCTCTTGAGGCAGACGGTTAGCATGACCAACTAAGCCTGCCCTCTCATAAGCTACATAAGAATGGCCTCTCTTATGAAACAAAAGTGTAGATGAATTAATGAATTAATTTTTAATTATGCTACAGTGACATGTGTATGTTACTGTAGCATATACATGTTACTGTAGCATAATTTCCACTTCTCTTCTTCGTATTAACACCAAAGAAGGTGATGGGTGTGTTCATGTTTCAACGCAAATAACAACAATATTTGTCAAGCAATAGGCACACATAAGCTGATACGAAAATAAACCTGGAAATCACAGACGAGAAGATGCAGACATTGAGAAGATGGCAGACGATGCAAATATGATAGATTTTTCATTGATTTCTATATGCAAAGACCTTTTAACGCAAGCAATAGAAATAAGGAAAAAATAAGGAGAAATAGCAAAAGAGGCTAAAGAACTATAGTCACTATAGTAGGGAAACTCGATTTCGCAACATATAAAAACATGTTTTAAAAATATACGAAAACATATTTTTTACGTTTTCAAAAACATTTTACCAGTTTTTTAACAACAAAAAAGAAAAACCACTTCGACCAAACAAGTTTTCAGTGACTATTTTATTTTTTACGAAAACAACAACGAAAAACAAAAAAATGGAATCAAACACGCCTTTAATTTTTGTTTCTTATTTAGTTATCTTTACTATATTATGCGCTGAGCTTCAAAGAAGTACTGATCCTATTTCTAAAATAGTTCTATGGGCTTCAAGGGCCCAATCATACCCAAGAAAGAATAAGATAATGGGACTTCAATGTTCAAAAAGTAATTGGAAACCAAACCATCCAGCCCGTATGCTACAAGCACCCCTAGTAGTAACTAGTGGAAGTTGATTCAATGAATGCAAAACATATTCAAGTAAAGAGGCCCGCTAGAACTAATACTTCCAACAATATTTTAGAAATTGAACCGAAAGTTAAACTAATAAGACAATAAATTTAAAATTTAAATGTTTAATCGGTATTAGATTGTCTTAAAATCTATTAAAATTTGAATAAAATTGAAGAGTTTGAAATAAATTTTAAGATATCGTCTTTAATTTAAAATTTAATTGAAAAGGAGAATATTAACAAATAATAATAACAACAGCAACAACAACTCTGTGAAAATCTCATCGATATGTAGGGTCTAGAGAGGTTCGATAGTATACAATCTACCCCTAACTGATAAAGAGATTATTTCCAATAGACCCATATGAAAAATATAATATAATAATAATAATGATGATGATAATGATGGTGATGATGATGATGATGGTGATGATGATAATATAGCATATATATAATAAAAATAATAATAGATATAAAAGACAATAGTAATAAAATATATATATATATATATAATAAAATAAGTGTTCATAAAATATAAAATAAGTAATAACATAAATAATACAATAAATATAATAAAAGATAAAAGATAAAATAAGTAAATAAATGCATTAACAAGAAAGAAGATAGGTAAATAGATAAATAAAACAAATCATTACTAGAAAATATGCATATTGAGTAAGAAAATATTTAGGCTAAATAACTTAAAGAGAAGTACTATATACTAAATGTTTAAGCTAAATATAAGATATAAGAGTCAAAGAAAAAGCTTGAAAGACTTATGAGATCATTTACCTGTATCCTAATACGTCAAAGTTTTCTAATGAGGGTTATGTTTTCGGTAAATTCCAGCAAAGCCATATCATTCTTGATCACCTCTAATTAATTATTCTTAAGTCTTTTTTCTTCCTTATAATCTTTAAATACAATCTTTTCACATTTTCTCACTGAAGCATTAAGGTATCTTCTATTAACATGTCCGAACCACTTAAATTTTTTCTATTTTAATTTTTCATTAGTATCATTTACTTTTAATTTGTTTCTTACCATTAAATTCATGATTTTATCTTTTTTAGTAAGGTTGCACATTTAATAAAACATCCTTATCTTCTGTACCATTAACTTATAACTACACATCTGTTTGATGGGCCAACATTTCGCCCCGTAAAATATGGTCGACTTAATTGCTAAGTGATAGAATTTACCTTTGAACCTGGGTGATATCTTCATATCACATAAAACTCCATATGCATTTTTCCATTTTAAGTTACCCTGATTTGATACAGGAAACTATGTCTTTATTAATATTTCCATTTCTGTAGATGATAGATCTTAGATACTTGAAACACTATTTCTATGGTATAACTTCTGAGTTCTGAATCAATCTTTACCTCCACATTGAAAGCTACCCTATAGCCTGAAAAGTTACACTCTAAATAGTCAGTCTTAGTCTTGCTCAATTTAAAGTACTTCTACTCTAACGTATCTCTCCAAAGTTCTAGCTTGACATTGATTAGTTTATTTTAATTTATAAAAATCGATTTGTATTCGAAAATCAACCGATTGATAAATAAACTGATTGTTTTTTAATAACAAAAGTTATTAAAGTAAATTGAGCTAGAAAGTTGAAAACTAAACTCAAAAGTTAGTTGGTTCAATGTTTTTATGGTCAATTCGTCTAAACCGGTTCGATTTTTTAATCATAAAATACTAAGATAACAATGGTGCGCATTTAGCCAGGGTAGCCTTATTACATGCAAACCTACATCACTGGACTGATCGTCCTTCTTGTTTAGTCTCCATTTTAAATTCAGATTTTTCGGCTTCTGTTATTGTTGAGGGGGAAAGACTATTAGATTCAGGGTGTACGGGGTAAGCCTGCTGACTTGAGTTAGTTTTCTTTGCCTTTCCTTCCTTTGTCTGTTTTTGTGCTATTATCGTTTTTATTAAAAAAAACAATGGTGTGCATATGATCTGATCCGATTCTATTTTTCATAGGTTGAATTAAATCATAGTCAAAATAACGTAACTTGCCTTGATCAATTTTATTGGCTTGGATTATTGGAGGTAAATCGAACTTAATTCAAAGTAAATTAACTTAGATTTATTCCGTTTACATAGGATCATACTATACTTAATTTGTCATCCTTAAATACTACTTTAATTCCTAAACTTAGGCTAATGTGATATAATTTTATATTTTCATCTTTCAAAACAATATTTTTTAAGTTACACATTATCAAAAGCAAACCATCATGTTTTATAATATATGATAATTATTATTCAAATAATCATTCTAATTAGTTGATTTTCATAGAAAAATGTTATAATAAATCTTGTCAAAATTATATGAAGTTTTTAATTTTTATTTATTTTTATTATGTTAACGATGCAATGCTTTATTCATATTTTCATAATTTTTAAAAATTTTAAATGATCTTTTCTTAATTTTTAAAATTTTAACGAGTTACTTTATAAGATGTTGGTTTATTTTTTAAAAAAATTATGGATCAATTTTAATTAAATAAACATACAGGTCTAACAATCCTAACAAGTAATAAATTAAACAATTAAAATGAGGAGAACATTATAAAATTCAAACCATTTAACTCTAATTTTATATGGTAAAAAGGACAAAAATAATCTTAAAATTTGGTTTAGATGGTAAATTAAACCTTGACCTTTTGAAAGTAAAAAAGTGATGAAAGTATAGTACCGTAAATATTTTATTTCCTTAGTGTTAAAGCGAAAACAATTTATTAATATTAGGACTAATTACAAAATAAATCACAAACTTTGCTCAATTTTATAATTACAATCTCAATTTTTGTAACAATAAATGCACAAATTTTTAATTTTTTTTATGTTAGTCCGAACTTCAAAAGTGGCAATAAAATACTCAAATTTTGAACTTTTTTCAATGCTAACCCAATGTTAGTGTCTACGTTAGGTTTGTTTACGTCGCTTGCCATGTGTTTCAGAAATCTTAACTATTAAGACGCACCAGCTAAAATTAATACAACAAATGAAATCTCAAACTTTGCTCAATTTTGAAAGGAAAAATGTGATGAAAATATAATACCGTCAATATTTTATTACCTTAGTGTTAAAGTGAAAACAATTTATTTAATATTAGGGTTAATTAAAAAAATCTCAAACTTTGCTCAATTTTGCAATTACCGCCCGAGCTTCAAAAAGTATTAATAAATGCTTAAACTTTCATTTTTTAATGTTAGCTCGAATTTAAAAAATGTCAATAAAATGCTCAAGCTTTCAATTTTTTTAATGATAGCCCGATGTTAATGTCTACATTAAGTTTCCTTACGTTACTTGTCACGTGTTTCAGAAACAAGCCAAAATTAACACAATAAATGAAGATTAATGAAACGATGTCGTTGTTAAAAATGAAATCCCTAAATCACTTTACACAACCTCACTCCTTTATTATATGTTTGTTCTCTTGACGCCCTCAACCCTTTATTTTTTGTTTTTTTTAGCGATTCTATAAACTACTCTCGCATTGCAGTGTACTGAATAAGTAAGTTTGTCATTTTTAGTTCGTTCTCCTGATGATCTCAAAGTGAGGGCGTTAGGACTGTATAATTTAAAAATCAAAGGGTGAAGACCAGGGCCGTTCCTAATATTTTATAGGCCCTGGGTAAAGTAAAAAAAAAGTATTTATTTTTGCTTATTTTTGGGCTCTCACAAAGAATAAAAATAAGCAAAATATGAGTCTTTTTTGTTGTTCTTTGTGAGGTCAAGAGTAGGTTCCATTTTGTTTCATTTCATTTTTTATGAGGATAAAAATATCTCATATTTTATCATTTGTGAAGATGGGCCCTGGGTGGGTGCCCTAGTGAAGACATTAAGAGAGCAAACTGAAAACAAAGGAAAAAAACTAAAATCAAAACGTGAGGTTGTCGAGAATGCGTAGTTTAATTTAGGTTAACAAACTTAACGGAGATATTAACATCGGGATAAAATTAAAAAAATTAAAAAATTAAAAATTTTATTGTCAGTTTTTAAATTTCAGACTATAACTAAAAAAATTAAATATTTAAATATTTTATTGTCTTTTTTAAAATTTGGACAATAGAGATGTTTTTTACTCAATCCTTAATATTGAGATTTTTATAGCAATACCGTTGATCGCCAAATTCTAGATTCTTCTCAAAGATTGCGCCACTCGGATTCCATTATTTTCGGTGAAACATTACCCCCAGCGGCACTATTTCATGCGTTAGCTTTGAAGGAAGCGAGGGAAACAATCTCAGTTCATGTCACGAAGAGGTAGCGATAAGATGAGGTCTCCAGTGACAGTTTCTTCTTTCGACAATTGTAATCCGCTGTACAGGAAAACAGTCGAAGAAGATAGCTATGAAATTTTATTGCAGTCCAAGAAGAAGATAAATGATGGCAGCTACTAGAACAATACGACAGCGTCAGAGAACGATGGAGACGGCAACCCACGTAGGCAGAGATTACAATGAGTTGGGTCAGGGTCAGAGTTGGGTCGGGTAGGTCCAATCCCGACATGATAACTATTATTAGAGCTTAAGTTTGAGCATGGTTCGGTCAGATCGGAATTATTTTTATTTTTAAATTAAAAATACAAAATTGATATCCTTTTTAATAGAATGACATCATTTTTATTTTTAAACTAAAAATACAAAACTGATATTATTTTTAATAGAATGATATCATTTTGTTTATAAATGTAACGTCTCAGATTAGGCTAACCATAAGCAGCCTCAAATTTAGTCAACTTGAGCTTGATTCATTAACTTAAGATCGAATCGAACTTAGCCCCAATTATCATTGCTAAACCTACGTCGAAGCCAATTTGGAAATATTGAGAAATAAATAACAAATGTGGCATTTTTCTCTTCATAATTTTGGATTTTCATATTAAAGTTTTATTCTTACCTTAATCAATTAATTTAAATAAATTGATCTCACAATATCACAAAATATTAATGATATTATATTTTTATTACTATTTTATTTGAAAATTCTTAAAATAATAAAATTTAATTTAAAACGTTAAAATTTAATTTATTGTTAGATGTAATCTTTTGAATAATTTTTACCTTTTTCACAAAAAAAAAGTCAAATCTAACACATACGAGAGATTAAAATATCTTCACTTACTTTTAATAGAATTAAGATCTTTTGTTCAGTTTTATGGTGTCTTATTCTGTCTCATGAATCTCAGCTATTTATTTATACAGGTCTAACATTTATTTATGTAAAATTTACGCAAGACCTACATAAATATATGGTTAAAATTTATGAGACAAAATAAGATACTGTAAAACTAAACAGAACATCTAATCTCGGCCAGACACCTTCTCGATCAAGGACAGCTACAGTAAAAAATTTTATCATTTACAATCGCAGTGACCGTAGGTGTGTCTGATTTGACGCTCATCCCACTTGCAAAAGTATAAAGAAAATGATGGAACAACTAACAGAGGCATCCAATGCTGCAGTTTACTTGAAAACAGAGGCATCCTGCAAGCTTTAGGTAGGTGTTGGACATAAAAAACAGAATAGATTGAGTCAACCCGATTACAAGCCCCTTGTACATTCAACCCAGATCAAATTCAAAGCTAAAAAAAAACTCAGATTGTGTGATCTAAGTGATTTATAACTGATGTTATATTTTCTTAAAATTAAATTTAAAATAATTCGTATTTGTTATGCCAGTTTTGAACTCAATCAAAATATTTAGTTGAACAGGCCCCTAACTACTTAATAATTTAGTAATTTACAGCATACTTGTACTATTAATAATGATAACCTGTGATCTTAACACCAACCAAATGAAGGTATCTAAAACAAACATCTTAAAAATTAAAGTGAAAGTTAAATAATAAAACAAGAGATTTAATATTTGAAATAATCAATATTAGACTGTTATAAAATTTATTAAAATTAAATAAATTAAAATAATTTGATAATGATTGAAGGTGATTGTCTTTATTTATTAAAAGTTTTAAAATTTAATTGAAAATAAAATTTATTAAATAAAAATTAATTGATTTATTTTGTTTATAAAATTGATTAGTTTACAAAATCTGACTGACTAATTAATAAATTGATCAAATTTTAACAACAAAAGTTATTAAAGTAAATCAAATTGAAAAATTAACTAATTTAAATTTTTTGCGATTTGATGGATTCTATTTTTTAAACATTGTTTAAAAGGACACAATGTTATTCACAAATACAATTATCAATAACCACAATGTCACGATCCATATTTTATTTAGGGCATTAACTACGTAATAAGATTAAAATACTTCTAATGTTTGACATGGAGTCTTGATGCATTCTCTCTATTGTAGACACAACCACCTATCAATATCAACAAATCTTGTGCAAGAGAGGAAGTTTATGGTAAAATACCCTATTTTTTGCACACACACCCACAACTTCTACAACTACAATCTCACCGTATGTTATTCTTTATAACATGTTATACCATAAGGGGGAAAAAAGGATAATTGTGTCATTTCAAGGGTGTGATGAACTATAGTTTAATGGGTCAACATATAGCTATTAGGGTACTACCATGTGCCTCAAATGCAAGTAGTAAATTATTAACCATCCCATTATGGTTATTAAACATACATTAGGCAATTCGATTAATGGTTATGAATATGGAATTAATGTTGTGATTATATTAGTCCATACATTTCTAACGTTCTTCACTTAGACAATATAATCAAACCATCATACTAATCTCCATCATCCAAAAAAGGTAGTCAAATAAATCATATACAATATCATATCGAAATGATATATTTACTACATATGATTAGGCCCTGGAGATGTTCAAATACAACAAAACCATTAAAACAACATGCATGCAGTACAACAACTGAGACTTCACATTTATCTCCTTTTGTACCTGTCATTTCGTTAAACTATATATATACATCAACATATATATGTTAATATTAACAAGAAGTGACTGTAAATATCATTATGCATGTTTCATATATATATAAGTTATAAGCAATCCGTATAAAGTACTAACATCTTCAATAAAAAAACAAACTTCCACTAATCTCATCAAGCTAGGCTCCTAACAATCCCATGCGGGAGACGTGTTATTGGACCCCGTCTCCGAGGCCCAACATTCGGACCCACACAGCATAGAGGACCCAAAACCGAACACATATCGATTACAAATAGGGGAAAAACTAAATTAGAAAATTTGG
>JAOSBP010000206.1:41418797-41465862 GCA_027563825.1 Erythroxylum mucronatum
AAATTTAGAGATGAAAATTTGGAAACCTATTAAAAGTAGTTTTCTAGTTTCCTAGAAAATTGGAAAAATAGAAAACACGCTTTTCTTGAAAAATTGATCTACTTTTTTATTAGTAAACATGTTTTCTAATTATTTTCTATTTTATAAAAAAAATTTCTAGAAAACTAGAAAATTTTCTGAAAGTAAACGCACCCTGAATGTTCTAATTTCAATCGATAGTTTCATGAGAAACAAAAGATATAAAATCAAGAGAATTGAGAGAGACGTGACTGGAACGCGAGAAAGACCAAAGGAATGGTGATTTTGGTGAGAATCAACAATAACTATGGTGATTTGACCATCACTAGACCAACTTCCTATTTAAGAAAGGATATTTAATATACATTTAGACACTAAGCAATTACATAATATTGTACGAATGTCATGATACTTATACATGTTGTATGTAATGAGGCTGATAGTACAATTGCGAAATTGTGTGAGCATGTACATATTGCATTATTATTAAACGGTTATAGAGATTTTGCAGCGGTCATATCACAAGTAATTGTTCATTGATCGTTATTCATATGGTTAGTAGAGGAGTAAATTTACTATTCATTTTCTTAGTTGATATATGCTGCTATGATTTCTGGTGCAAAATTTCAAGATTAAATATAAAGACTAGGCGAAATGTAGAAATGTAATAGATCAAATGGATCCCAAGGCCAAGAGAAAAAGGTTTTTATGTTCTAAATTGTTCATTGAATTTAAAAAATTTTATTTAATTCTCGTTAAATCATGCTTAATTAACTATGAGATTAAATAGTTGACTAATGAAATAACAAAGAGAAATAGTTATTTTTCTTATTTTTTTAGAATATTATGTATTGTTAAATAAACTTTAGATTAATGATGTAATAAGGAGGCGAATAACTTTAGACTTTCTAATCGAGTTAGTCTGTTACGGAATCAGAATAATATTGACTTAGAGTCTGAGTTGTGTCCAGGGGCGGCCCTGGGCATGGGCGAGCAGGGCGCCCGCCCAGGGCCCTCAATGAGAGGGGGCCCCAAGCCCCCTCTCTAAATTAAAATTTCTGGGCTAAAAAAATTTATTTTGGCCAAAATTTTTTTTTTTTATAAGTGGCCAATTTTTTTTAAAAAAATTTAATTTTGCCCAGGGCCCTCTATGAGAGGGAGCCCCAAGCCCCCTCTCTAAACTAAAATTTCTTGGCCAAAAGTTTTTTTTTATGAGACGGGGCCCATTTTATAAAAAAATTTAATTTTACCCAGGGCTCATAAAAGTATAGGACCGACCCTGAGTATTCGGTTGGTGTAATTTACAGATTATTGCGTTAATCCGAAAGTTTATTTAGTGTGCATCTAAAGGATAGTGGTTGCGAGTTCCTTCATTTTTTATAAAAATTAATATATGATAGTCTTTATAACTTTTACGTGTGCTTCTATTCACGGGGATGCCATTTTAGTATTTGATTTGCATTGTTAGGATATAGAGTAGAGTTTGAAGTTTTTTTTTTAATTTTGAATTTTAAATCATATTCGAATTACCTGATTTTGAATTTAAAAATTTTCAAATTAAATGCCGTTATTTTTAAAATTTTAATTAAAAATTAAATTTATAAAACTTCAAGTCATCCAACTCTAATCGAGTTTGAAGTCGGACTCAAACTCAATCAAAACGAAGTCATACTCAATCACAAGCCTCAAATCTAATCAAACTTTACGCAGGCTTTGAGTTGATAGGATTTAGAGTTGAATTTATAACTTTTTTTAATTTTAAAATTTAAATTATATTTGAATTATCTTACGTTAAAATTAAAAAACTAAAATTCTTCATTTTAAAAATTTAAATTAAAAACTTAAATTTGGTCTAAATTGGATTAAACTTCGGCCCGTTCAGCCCTAATTTGGTTTGAAGACAGACTCAAACTCAATCACGAGCCTAGAATCTATTTAGACTTTAGGTCAGATTTGAGTCCAAATAAAAATTTTCAGAACTTCCCTGGTTTTCTTGTATCAATCTCCTACGGTCCTAAGCTGCTTCCGTACATTTTCTCTCAAATCCCCACCGTTCGTTTGATTTGCTCGTTAAATTTTCGCGCCACTAATATTCTTTGAAGCTTGTAGCTACTAACTAAGTAAGAACATGCTTCGAAGAGCCACAACTTCATCCCTCTTTCGAATACCGTCGCTTCGCGTTCCTGCTCTAGTTAGAGACTCGGCGACTCTCCGCGAATCAACCCAATTGGAATATAGTCGTTCCCCGCATTCTTTCTTCTCCAAAGCCCTCAAACTCGCAGCCGAATCGGGTTGTCTTTTATCAGGAAAACAAGTTCATGGGCACTTCGTAAAGTCCGGGTTGGTTCACCTGAGGCCCTTGCACAATAGGGTTTTAGGTGTCTATGTGAAATGCGGGGAATCTTTCGACGTAGACGGGCTGCTTGACGAAATGCCTGTGAGAAACGTTGTGACTTGGAATACGGTTATTTGTGGGTATGTTGATCGGGAAAGCGTGCATGAGTCGAGTCTCTACATGGGTTTCTTTTACTTTGAGAGAATGTTGCGGGATGAGGTCGATTTGGATTCTATAACGCTCAATGGATTGCTCCGTTTGTGCATCGAGGCAAATGATGTTGTGATTGGAAGACAATTGCATTGTTTACTGATAAAATTGGGGTTTGAGTTCAATTGCTTTGTTAATGCTGCTCTGATTGATTTGTATGGGAAATGTAGATTAGTGGAGGAAGCGCGTTGTGTTTTTGATATAGTATCGTGCAGAGATGTGGTTTTGTGGAATGTGATGGTGTCTTGCTATGCTTTGAATGGCTTGCCAGAAAAGGCTTTTGCATTTTTTAATTTGATGCGACAGGGAGATTTGGTTGGGGATGTTTTCACATTTTCTAGTTTGCTTAATTCGTGTGCTAGTTTGGGCTTCAGGGAATCAGGAACTCAGATTCACGGTCTTACTATAAAATTGTCTTTTGATTCTGATTTTCTAGTGGTTAGTGGTCTTGTTGATATGTATGCAAAGAATGAATACACAGATGATGCTCGCAAAATTTTTGATTCGATGACCACTAGATCTATAGTGTCATGGAACACTATGGTTGTGGGTTATGGGCTGCTTGGGGACGTGACGGAGGCTATGAAGCTTCTTCGTAAAATGTTTCAAGAGGAGATTAAGCCTGACGAACTAACATTGGCAAGCATTCTGAGCTCATGTGGTTGTGCATGTGTATTCTGTGAAACCATGCAAGTCCATGCTTATGTAACTAAACATGGATTTCAAACATTTCTATCAGTCGCAAATGCTTTAGTAAATGCATATTCTAAATGCGGCAGTATTACTGGTGCACTTAAATGTTTTGGCTCTGTTATAGAGCCTGATCTTGTTACCTGGACTTCACTTATCGGTGCTTACGCATTCCATGGTCTGCCAAAAGATAGTATTGACACTTTTCAAAAGATGGTATCTGATGGTATAAGACCAGATAGAATTTCTTTCCTTGAAATACTTTCTGCCTGTAGCCATGCTGGATTAGTAACTGAGGGGTTTCATTACTTTAATTTGATGGAGAATACGTATCGAATTATCCCTGATTTAGACCACTATACTTGTATTGTTGATTTGCTTGGCCGAGCTGGTCTTTTAGCTGAGGCTTTTAACATTTTGACTTCAATGCCAATCAAACACAGATCAAGTGCTTTTGATTCCTTCATCGGGGCTTGTAAAATCCATGGTGAAGTAGAATATGCGAAGTGGGCTGTAGAAATGCTTGTCGAATTAGAGTCATACAAGCCTGTTACTTATTCTCTTATTTCTAACCTGTATGCCTCTGAAGGACGTTGGTCTGATGTAGCAAGAATCCGCAAGTACATGACAAGAGGCAATCAAAAACTCCCAGGTTATACCTGGTTGCAACTCGAGAATACCATGCCTACCCTTGCTTCAACTGATCCATGCCATCCTCAAGTGTTGGGTATATGTAGTGTATAAGGAACATTGCTTTGATTGGTGGATACATGGGTTGTTTGGATTCTGGATTAAGGTTCGAATTTAAATTTACTGGCTTATTCGTTTGCTCGGTATGACCAAGAGTTTTTGGTTGTGATTAGTTGGTCTTACAATTTGTCTCTGATATTTAAATGGTCGCTTTCAGTTCACTCTGTTTTCCTGGGATTTCTACTTCTTAACAATAATCTTTTGGTATTTCATATCTTATGTTCTATGTAGGTATTCCACAAGCTCGTAAAGATGACCATATTGGCAGTGTGCAGTGACTCGGTAATAAATGTCTGATTGTGATTGGACTTGTTGGGAATTTTACGAGTCCTGATGCATGGCGGTGATTCCATACCACTATCATTTTTCAAATTGAAACCAATAGGAATCTTGCCTCTGACTGGATTTATCAAGAGACAAATAACTGGCTAGTTTAAAAAGAAGAAGACTAACATAAAGGTACAGAGGTCTGCTTTTAACTTACTTCTGATGAACTAATTATCGTATCTTATTAGGCTTGGATTTTCCTGTGACTAACATGGTCGAGCTTGTCCTGACTCTGTTAGAAATTGAAGCTATGGGGGCTATCCGATACACCTGTAGTGAGACAAGGAACTGATATTAACAACATTATGCTCATAGTTTGTTTAATTATGGTATTTCAGGACATTTACACCAATTTAAGCTGTAGTGTTACACCAGGACTGATGATACTTTTTAAAATCAGGCGATGAAGAAGGGTGTGCTTAAAACTCTGGTTACCTTCAACAAATTGGAATGCTTGTTGGTTCCCCTCTCGAACTGTGGTGTTACTAAGCAAAAGTTAAGTATTCTACATTCTTGATAATACCCTTTATTTGTTGAATCTATGCAATTGTTATGAAAGTGATTAGTTTCAAATCTAAGTTGCTTGTAGAAAACTACGGTGTATTTTCGTGATTTTGTTAGAAATATATGGACTAATATAATCACAACATTAATTTCATATTTACGACCATTAATCGAATTGCCTAATGTATGTTTAATAAATATAATGAGATGGTTAATAATTTACTAATTGCATTTGAGGCGCATGATAGTACTTTAATAATTATATTGACCCATTAGATCATAGGTCATGACATCCTTGAAATGACACAATTATCTTTTTCTATCCCTTAGGTTAGAACATGTTATAAAGAATTAACATATGGTGAGATTGTGGAACAAGGCAGCAGTGGGTGTGTAGAGAAAATAGGGTCTTCTGCCATAAGCTTCTTATCTTGCACAAGATTTGTTGATATTGATAACTTGTAGTGTCCAAAATGGAAATAATGCATCAAGATTTCATGCCAAACATTGGAGGTATGTTAATCTTATTGTGTAGTTAATGCTCTAAATAAAATGTAGATTTTGACTTTATGGTTATTGATGATTGCATTTATGAATAACAAATTTTTAATTTTAATTTTTTTAATATTTAAAAAATTAAAACATTGTTATTCATAAATGATATATATTTTTTATTTTTTAAAATATTAAAAATTCTCCCTCTTGGACAATATAATCAAATCACCATATTAATCTCCATCATCCAAAAGTAGTCAAATAAATCATATGCAATATTATATCGACACGATATATATACTACATATGATTAGGCCCTAGAGATGTTCAAATATAACAATAACCATTAAAACAACATGCATGTAGTACAACAACTGAGGCCACGTATTTGTCTTCTTTTGTACCTATCATTTCATCAAACTACATATATACATCAACATATATATGTCAATGTTAATAAGAAGTGACTGCAAATATCATTATACATGTTTCATATATATAAGTCATAAGTAATTCGTACAAAGTACTAACATGTTCAATACAAAATAACAAACTTTCACTAATCTTATCAAGCTAGGCTCCTAACAATCTTATACTGGAGACGTATTTTGCAAACACACATATAGGTAAGCTTTTTGTAAGTAGATCTGCTAACATGTTAGCTGTAGGCGTATATGATTCAGCGACTTTCTCTTTAACGAAATAGTACTTTATATCAATATGTTTTGAGTGAAAATTATTTCTAGTGTTCTTACAGAAAACTACAGCCGCGGAGTTATCATAATACAATTTTAGCAGACTCGAAGTAGAGTCTACAATATCTAATGTTGAAATTAAATTCCGCAGCCATATTGCTTGACAAGTTGCCTCATAACATACCATATACTCTGTCTCTATAGTAGATGATGCTGTGAGTGTCTATTTGACACTTTTCTATTATAAAGCTCCTCCAGCTATCATAAAGATGTAGCATAAAGTGAACTTTTTATCATCCACACATTTTATATAATCAGCGTCATTGAATCCAACTATATCAAGAATGTTAGTTCGTCGATAAGTCAACATATGATTCTTGCTACCCTGAAGATACCTTATGACTTTTTTAGTCACTTTCCAATGGCTAAGTCTAGGATCATTTAAGTATTTTTCCAACTCGCCTACAATAAAAGCAATATTAGGTCGTATGCATATTTAAGCATATATCAAATTGCCTACAAGTGACACATAAGGAACGACTTTAATTTCATCTCTCTCTTTATCATTTTGTGGACATTAAGCCTTTGAGAATTTGTCATCCTTCACTATTGGTACCTTTTCAAGAGAATAAGAATGCATATTGAATCTTTTCAAGATTCGATTAATGTAAGTCTTTTGAGACAATCGAAGAATCCCATTAGCTCAATCTCAGAGAATCTGAATTCTAAGTACATAAGGGGCCTCACCAAGATCCTTCATATCAAAATGGCTAAATAACAGTTGTTTTATCTCAAATAATAGATCAGTGTCATTAAAAGCAAGCAGAATGTCATTAACATATAGTAATAGAAAAATGAAACTGCTTCCACTGAACTTCATATATATCATTAATTAACTACATTCTCCTTGAAACCATTTACAGTGACAATTGAATCAAACTTGAGATACCACTATTTTAATGCTTGTTTTAACCTATAAATAGACTTTTTGAGCTTGCAAACCATATGTTCGTTACCAGTCATCTTGAAACCAATTGATTGAGTCATATAAACATTTTTTTACAGATCTCCATTTAAGAAGGCGGTCCTCACATCTATTTGATTGAGTTTTAAATCAAAATGAGCAACTATAACCATGATGATTTGTAGTGAATCTTTGGTAGAAATTGGTGAGGTTTCTTTGAAATCAATCCCTTCTCTCTAACTATAGCTTTTAACCACAAGCCTAACTGTATACTTTTCTACTTGTCCACTTGAGTCATGTTTGATTTTGTAAACCCACTTGCACCCAATGAGTTTGCAACCTTTAGGTAGTTCAACTAACTCTCAAACTCTATTTTATGACATGAAACTCAACTCATCTTTCATTGCATTCATTCACAATGCAAATTGAGGACTATTCATGGCTTCTTGATAACTGACTGGTTCAGTATTATCTCCCACAACAAATTCATGTTCCTGCAAATAGTCAATATAGTCATCAGGAATGACAGGTTTACGTGTTCTTTGTGATCTCCTGACAACAACTTTATCATCCCCAGTATCAGTGACTTCATCCTGTGCTTGATTATGAGGTTCATCATGAAATTCTACTGGAATATGTTCAATCATAGGGTCATTAGTAGGAGTTGAAGTGACGGGTACAAGGATTATAATACGTTTTCCCTTAATACACTTTTTTTAACCTTTGACTTGAACCAAATTCATCTTCAAAATAGAGAACTCTTTCTAATTCTATAATTATGGTCATATGAGATGGGCAATTGAATCTAGAACCCCTTGATCCGACTGTATAACCTACAAAATAGCCATTAATAGTTTTCAAACCAAGCTTCTTAGACTGTGGATTATAAGGCCTTACTTTTGCTTTGTATCCCCAAACATGAAAATGGCGCAAGCTTGATTTCTTACTTGATCATAGCTCATATGGAGTCTTTGAGACTGACTTGCTAGGTACTTGACTCAAGATATAAGCGGCTATCTTCAACACATCACTCCGCAAAAATTCTGGCAAACTAGAATGAATCAACATACACTGCAACATATCAAGAAGTTCATGGTTTCTTCTTTCAGCGATTCCATTATGCTGAGGTGTTCCTAGCATTGTATATTTTGCTTCAATACCACATTCTTGCAAATATCTAGCAAAAGGCTTTGGATTCTTTCCACTCTCATCATAATGCCTATAATACTTTCCACCTCTATCAGAATTAGCTACCTTGATTTTCTTCCCCTTTTGAAACTCAACATTTGTCTTGAAAATCTTAAACGCCTCCAAATATTTAGATTTTTCACGAATGAGCTTCACATGACTGTACTAGGAAAATAATCAATAAAAGTGATGAAGCGTTTATAACCACTCATAGCAGGTGGAATAAGTGGTTCACATATATCAGTATGAATAAACTCTAACAATTCTAAGCACCTGTCTATTTTGCTTTTTCTAACCTTGGTGGTCAACTTTCCTTTAATATATTCAACACAAGCAATGAAATATGAAAAATGAAGATCTTAATGTACACTATCTTTCACTAACCTCTCTATAATATGGCCTAAATGTTTGTGCCAAAACATAGAATATCTCAAATCAAACCTCATACGTTTAGAACCAACAACAACATAAGAAAAGAGGTAGAAGCAATAGTAACAACATCATTAAACTCAAGTTTGTATAAATTTTCACATAAAATTCCATTTCCTACCAAAAGAGAGTCATGATACAAAATCAGTTTTCCAGTTCCAAAAAGAAGACTATAACCTAGTCTATCCAAAATGGATACAAAAATCAAATTCCTTCTAATTGAGGGTAAATAAGCAACATCATGTAACACCAAAAGATGTCATGTATTCAACTGTAGTCTAATTATCCCCCAAAAAATTCAACTTTGACTTTTATATCGTCTCCCATATACATATGTTGCTCAGAATTAGTCGGCCTTCTTGGACTTGTCAGTTTTGGCAAGGAATTCGTAACGTGAATTATTGCTCCAATATCTAACCACCAAGTATTTGAGGGCACGTCAATAATATTGGACTCTAAACAAACCATTACAAGACAATTACCTTCTCTATTTGAGCTTTAAGTTTTTGACAATCAGCTTTCTTGTATCCAAAATTTTGATAAAAGTTGCACTTCCCTTTGTAAAATTTATTCTTCTAACTAACAGAAGATGAGCCCGGCTATCCACTTTCTTTAAGACTAATAGCTTTCTTCTTGAAAGTCTTTTGGTCACTTGAGCTATTAGAAGTGAACTTTCTCTTTTGAGAATTATTGTGATTTGTCATCATGGAGATGCTTCTTGCCCTTCCTTTTTTTTCTTGTCATCCTCTTCCTTAGCAAGAATAGCATTCATCTCCTCAACAGTCCATTGCTCTTTCTGAGCATTATATCTTGATTTGATCGAATCAAATTTAAAAGGAAGAGTCCCCATCACAAACCATACCATGTAATCCTCACAAGGTCTATATCCATAGCTTTAACCTTATGGTAACAACCCATGAGCTTGTCAATGTGAGTTCTAATGTCACTTGCATGATCATAAATGGTGTGATGAAGCATGTTTAAGTACTCATTCTTTGAGAACTTCTTGTACTTCTTCTTAATGGCAGCAAGAAAACCCTTGCACTATTAGGCTCGGGAATACTATCACAAATGAATTCATCTATGTGATATCTCATAATTATCAAACAACATCGGTTAGAGTATTCCCAAATCCCACTCCTCATAGGATTTCTTATCCTTTTCAGTAGCACCACCAGCAGGTTTAGGTACCAATTCTCAAGGCCGATTCCATTTGCATGATAGTCAAATTCATCACGAGAGATTCAACACACTGCTTATGGTTCGTTCCATTCAACATCAAGATGGCAGAGGCTCTTGGATTGCTTAAAGCTGAATGAGAACCAAAAGCAATAACCATAATATGCATGTTAAAATAGAATCATGCAATTTGTGCTCTTTTTCTCAAAATTAATTATATCATTTATGCTAGAGTTCCTTAAACAAATATAGAACTCATTCACAGGTAAGAAACAATTTATTAAATCTTAAAACCAAATTATCTATCGAAAGGATAAAAAAATTGTGCAGCTCATAATATTTCAATAAAATTTCTTCACCATATTAAACATCCTACTAAGTAGTTATTATCGATAAGATAATTAATTACCTGTATGGGTCTTAATGTTATTTTAGAGGAAAAACACAAAATTTTTTAAACATATATTAAAAAATTTTCTCATCACAAATATGTTAAAGTAGTGCTCTAAAGGCAATCACCTTTAGCACTTTTGTACAAATTTTATTTTAATTAATAAAGCGAAAGACAATTTTTATTAATTTGATATTCGTTCATTTATGAATTGATGTCAATATTCTTAAATCGAATTAATGAAGTCCATGATACAAAACATAGCAGGAAGGAAATCATGATGAGATTATGATAATGAGATTCTTATCATGTATAATTATGTTAATATCTAAATTATCCATAGTCATAGGATTAATAAGACATGAAATTATTAATTCGGATAGACTAACGCATGTTATACTCATTGATTTGATCAAGCAGTGAATCTCACAAATTATAAGCATAAGATATTAGAGTTAAGATGCTTACTAAGAGTTATAAGTATATCAGATGACTCGCTATGAAAGTATCATATGGATGATCTATCAAATGTTAATAATTAATCTCATCATAGCAATGGTGCAAATATCCTTAGATTTGAGGTACTCAAGGATATCTTGGATATTAATCCTGTGCTTTGACATCATTCCTTGTTGCCTCAAGACAAGGTCACTCGTAGGGGTGGTTGGGTAATGCTATTGGTATTCGAAGGTAATTGGGTAGCGAATAAATGATTCATCACTCCTAATAGAAGAAGATGATACCCATAACTTCTAGTCGGGGTCATTACTCAGGAATCTCTGGCCAGAGCAGTTATGTGTCATGAAGAGAGTCTTCAATGACACATAGAGTAATGAGATCTTAAGACAAGAACTAACATCATTTGGACTAGATATGACGTAGTCAATCTAGTGGGAGTTGATACATAGCCCATACTCCGAACCAAGTGGGGTATAGTATGGTGAAAAGACGAATTGCACGGTAATTGCCAATGGAAAGGTTCGTAGGTCAGATAATTATCAACCGAAGAGTTCGTATGTTAATCCACTTATATTTTGGTAAATTGACATCATAAAACCTTTCATGATTTGATTGAATTAATAGTTAATTCAAGTGGCATGAAACCATCAATGATTTGCTCGAATAAAGAGTTAATTCATGTGCCCAAAATAATCGGAAACCTAAGGATCGCACCTATAAAAGATCGGACAAAAAACAGAGTATGTATGACTATTTTTAAGTAGGCCACGATCGTGGAGGTTGTCAATTAAATAGGCCACGATCGTGGCTTATAGGTCGCGATCGTGACCGAAGGCTCGACAGATGTACATAAGTAAGTTCTTCATTTATGTACAAAAGAGCTAACCGATCAAAAACACACTGAAGTGAGAGAATAAGGTGTCTAGAAGAGTTCTAGAGTTAGAGAGAAGTGTCTTGAGTCTTGTTCATGTAATTTGTGCAATTGTTATATGAATCAAAGTGCATGTAACATAGTCTTGATCTTTCTCTCCATTAGAGCATCTACTTGAACGCATCTAGTTTGGTTCTCTAACCACCTTTACACATTATTTCTTCTTCATCTTTGCGTGTTCTTTAGTGATCAAAGAAGAGTTTGGTGTTTGTAACAACCCAAACAAGGAAAAGAATCAAGAAAGGAGGAAAATCAAAAGGTACATGTACCGTTATACCATGTTCATATAATATGTTTATGCATGCATTGAGATTCTAGCTTTTTGGGATGTCATGGGGTCAGAATTTAGATTCCAACACTTATGTTGCTTTATCGTGCATATAATGCATGAATCCATGTCTCCCCTTACAAAATAGTTTCACATGCTCAATTTTATGATAAGTAAAAACAAACATTCACTATTGTCAACAAATAATCATATTTTTGATCCAATAAGATTAAAAACAATTAGAATTATCAAATTAAAAACGTTGATTAATCCTGTGCATAAACATATGAAAAGATAGGATAAAAAATTGGAGAAAAATGATTAAAAATGGTCTAAAAATAGTCTCTCACGCGCCCCTACATGCTATTGTGTAGAAAATTTTTAATTTTTTTTAAATATTAAAAAATAAAAATATATATAATTAACAAAGTCCGGACGAAGCTGTATGGGTCGTCCCTAACCCTGAGATGGGTGCGCCGGTCCGACCCGCCAAAAACTTCCTCTTCGGCCGCCCATTTCTAACGAGATTTGAGGCAACAAAGTTAAAAGGCAACAACAACAACAACCAACAATATTTTCCACACCTTCAATGCATCATTTCGAAGTCATAAATACAATCATCAATAACCACAATATCAAGATCCGCATTTTATTTAAAGCATGAACTACACAATAAGATTAAAATATCTCCAATGTTTGGCATGGAATCTTGATACATTCTCTCCATTGTAGACAATACAACCTATCAATATCAACAAATCTGGTACAAGAGAGGAAGCTTATGGTAGAAGATTTTATTTTCTGCAAACACACCCACAGCTTCCACAACTACAATCTCACCGTATGTTATTCTTTATAACATATTCTACCCTAAGGGGTAGAAAAATGATAATTGTGTCATTTCAAAGGTGTAATAAACTATAGTTTAATGAGCCAACATATAGTTATTAGGGTACTATCATGTTCCTCAAATGTAATTAGTAAATTATTAACTATCCGATTATTGTTATTAAACATACATTAAACAATTCGATTAATGGTTGTAAATATGGAGTTAATGTTGTGATTATATTAGGCCACATATTTCTAACACACAGTAGCTCCAATATTGTAAAGTTATCTCATTCACAAAGAAGTAAGAGCTAACAGTATGAATAATTCATCTGAAAATAAGCACAAATAATTCCTTTTTCTTTATTCTTTAATCCGATTTTTCCCTTTTGTCCGATGAATTATTTATTTCAACAAAATAAATTTTTTAATTAATATAAAATAAATTATTATTTGTAAGCAATTGATTTATTTATTAAAGATAGTCATAGTTTCATATTAAAAAAATGTGCTTCAATTTTATTAAGGTAGTGTAATGAATAATGATTAATGCATAATTATTTTCCATTCTTAGTTTGATAAATAATCTTTATAATTTTATTTCTTGTTTTATATTTCAGAGAAACTCTAAAATCTAGTAAGGGAAAGTACTTGTCAGGTCAAAGAAATCTATTTGAATGAATCCAAACACTCTTATAAAAAGTGTATATTGATCGGAGCCAAATCTTCGGATGTATTTTTTATGGACTAACTCTGTGACACTACATTTGACCCATTTTTTGAAACAAAGTCAATATTAATAGCAGTAATCAGATAGTTAGGGGAAAATCTCAACTACAACGGCTAGCATATAAATGTGAGACCCTTGCTAAGTTATGAGCCTCAACATTGACTTGCTTACGAACCCAACCGACCTTGATATGAGATCTGACGTGTAATAATTGCTTACATTTTAAAATGACTCTATCAAATTCAGTCTAAGAATCATGATAATTATTTATATGAGATCGGATAGGTCAAATGCAATGACACGGGTCCACAGAGGATCTGACGCCATATTAATGATTGCATGTAATAATAACATTTCTCGTATTGGTAGGACCTTATCTCTTTCTTGTTGAAGCATCCTCATCATTTGATAAAGCTAACCAAGGAACCTTGCAACTGGACGATACCCTTTGTCCCCTAATCGTTGAAGCATCTTCATCACAGTCTGTATTCTGCGAAGATGGAGCAGAGTTCCTTAGTTCAGATCCCAAGAGTGAAACTGGGTAGTCAAGGATTGGAGGTAAGACTTAATGATATGCAACTATTTCATTTGCTTAGAAGATGAACTCAAACTTGAATTTAAGATAAGCTTTAGTTGCAGGACTACTCCATATTTAAATTGGAATTTGAGCTCTTTTATTCTTAAACCAGAGAAGGGAAGAACAAGCATAACTCAATTGAGACAAACAAATCCATGTTCTTCCATGAAACAGCCAGTAATACTGAGGATTATTTACCCAAAAAAAAAAATACTGAGGATTATTTTTATTTTTAACGGTGGTCATGATAGGTGTCAAGATTGGGGTTTGGTTGTGCTGGACTCTCCGGAATCTATAACACACCTCTTTCCCATGAAGCTGGGTGTGAGATGTTGAAGGAAGTCTTTTCTAAGGGTATCACCTTCTTTGACACATCCGACCTTTATGGAGATAATAATCACAATGAGATCATGATCGGGAAGGTACTCTGCTTCACATCTTGATGGGGTTTAGCTTGTGATTGATGCTGTTCAATTTAAAAGTTATTATCTTACAGAGGTCTCCCATTTTCAGGCTCTGAAACACCTTCCACGAGATAAAGTCCAGTTAGCAACAAAATTTGGCCTTATTAAGTTGGAAGGGTTTGAATTTGGAGTGAATGGTACTCCAGAATATGTGCGGAGATGTTGTGAAGCTAGTCTTAAGCGACTTGATGTGGACTATATTGATCTTTACTATCAGCATCGAGTGGATACCTCAGTTCCAATAGAGGACACTGTAAGCATTTTCCTTCGTCCTTGCAGCAATTCATTTGTGGCAAAAATTTGCAGTGTCGTTTAGTTTTGAGTATGTGGCAGATGGAAGAGCTGAAGAAACTGGTGTTGGAGGGAAAGATCAAGTATATTGGTTTATCTGAATCAAGTGTAGAAACCATAAGAAGAGCACATGCTGTTCATCCTGTAACAGCTGTACAGATGGAATATTCCCTATGGTCGCGTGAAATAGAAGAAGACATAATTCCCACCTGCAGGTTTGTTGATTAGCATTCTAGCTTTGTTTTTATTTCATTTGTAAAACCTTTTACGGTTGAGAGGGACAATTGGACAGGTCAATTGAATCTCTTTGAGTATAAACCTCGAATTTGATTGAGATCCTTTGCCAATTACTTCTTTGCTGTTTCTCAGAGAACTTGCTATTGGGATAGTGCCATATTGCCCTCTAGGTCGGGGATTCTTCGGCGGGAAGGGAGTTGTGGAGGACCTGCCTGATCAGAGTCTGCTGGTATTCAAACTGCAGAGAATATATTACCGAATACATTTTTTTAAAAACTGACTTGATATTCTTTCGACTTGATCAGGATAAGCATCCAAGGTTTACTGGTACGAATCTAGAGAAACATAAGCTCATATATGCTCGTCTAGCTAACCTTGCTGACAAGCATGGCTGTACCCCTCCACAATTGGCTTTGGCATGGCTTCTTCATCAAGGAGATGACATTGTTCCAATCCCTGGTTCGTTACCTCTCACAAAGTAAACAGATAAAAGAACATGTTATTACATGACTGAGTTTAAAGCTTTTTTACGTTATTTTTTCCCCCGTGTCTCGTCCCTCTTGTACTCACAGGGACAACAAAGGCCAAGAACCTTGAGAACAATATGGGATCTTTAACGGTGAAACTAACAGAAGAGGATTTGCAAGAAATTGGTGATGCTGTGCCGAGTGCTGAAATAGGCGGTCATAGAGAATTTGACCCGTTTGCCAATTACGTGTACAAATTGGCAAATACACCCAAGAGAAAGACATAGATAGAAACGACACAAATCTTCTTCATGGGATCAGATTTCTGTCTAGTGATCTGTCTTCCTCGTCTGAGTTGTGTTGTGTGTGTAGCTTGGAATAATCAGACACAGATTTCATATGTTTTTTCTTTTCTTTTTTCTTTTTGGTATTATTGTGACTTTATATGCTCATAAATTAACAGAATTTCTTTTTGAAACATTTGTTTTATACCAAAATTAAATTCAACGAAATGGTTTAATTGGTTTAAAAATAAAAACTTTAAATTTGGACCCCAAGGCGTAGGTGAGGTAGTAGGAGGCTCTCTTGGCTTAAGTGAGGTCGCGGGTTCGAACTGTTCTTATGTATGCAGCCGTTTAAAATTTGGGACCAGAGTTTTGCCTCCCGCAAGAAACTTACCCAGCTCAAGCAGGAAATAGTCTGGGTGTGAATAACTTAAAGGTGTCTTTCCATAATTGGGACCCTCTTAAGATACCTTATGGGAAACCAAAACAAAAAACTTTAAATTAGTTAACTTTTTGGGTCGGCTTTTAACTTTTAGGTTTGTTATTAAAAATTAATTAGTTTATTAATTAATATGTCAATTTTTATAAATTAATTAATTTTTATAACCCAAAATAAACCAATTAATTTTTATTTATTTTTAATTAAACCCTAAATTTTTTTACGAGTAAGAATAGTCTTCTTGAATTACTTTTCAAATTCTTCAAATTTATTCAATTTACTAGTTTTATAATGATATAATATCAGTTGAACCTTTTAAACTTTAAATTTTTTTCTTACCTGTTGAACTTCGGTTAATTATGTTAAAATGCAAATTTTAAAATAATTTAAGATCCATTATTACTAAATTAACATATTTGCATTACTTTGGTAATTATTGAACCCACTTTATAAATAAGATAAACCAAGTTTTCTAATGTAACAAGAAGAGTATGTGACTCTTTAGTTTAGTTTGAATCACTTAGAAGTTAACAAGATAATTTAATTTAATTAAGTTATTAATTAAATTCAATAATTTTTTTCAAGTTCAAAAATTATGATGAATTAGTCGATTTAACTTAAAATCAACAAACTATATTTAAGTTAATGGAATTTGAATATTCATATAAGTTTAGATTTATATATAACTTAACAATTTTTTAAATACAAATTTATGATAAATCAATTGAATTTATAATAATTTAAATTTAAATTAATAAACTTAATTTAATTATAATTAAATATTTAAATTGATCAAATATAAAGATAGAGCTCAAATCTTAAAAGTTAAAAGTTAACAAAATCATAATAAGATTTAATGTAACATTACAAGAACATCGTAACTGAAAAAAAAAACTGATTCCAAATTTAAGACAATTAGGAGACTCGGTTAAGACTAATTACCAAGTACGAATGTACGATGTGAGCTTCAAAACGTGTCGACTTAATGTGGGAAGATCGTGGCAAAGCAAAAGATCGATCGTACTCTGGAATGTTCTAGTCCTCCTAGTCCTAGCCCTTGTCCTTACCTAGCTAAAAAACCTAGAACATCCCGAACCTCTGGTTCGTCGAGTGGTTTAGGCAGGCACTGGTGGTCTTGAAGCTGACCACGTCACTCCTTTCCCCTATGTGTGGACAAAGTACCCCTCTCGATCCAATCACTTTCCTGAATCAGATTTCCATAACGTGGATCCAAAACATCCGCTTCTCCATTTCCCTTTTCTCTCCTATTTATACCCTACTTGCTCTTGCTGTACCATCGTCGCAAAGCAGAGAGATCTAATCTAAGGTAGCAATCGACTCCAATCTTTTGTTGTTTTAATTTTCTTCTCCAGAGTCAGTAGATTACCACATCTTGTTCATGGCTGCCTCAATGAATGCGATTCTTGGAAGTCCGTTCACACAGTCAAGAGCGATTCTCTTCCGTCCTGTAATGAGTGTGCCAAGATCGTTAAGAAGAAATGTAGGAGCGCCGGTTAGGTGCATGGCAGGAGAGGTTTGTCTTGTCTTAACTTTTCACTTCCTTTCGCTGATACGCGGGTGATTTGTGATTTAGTTTAGCTAAAGAAAAATGCTGTCTTTACAGGAAGATCGGAAGGAGCAGAAAGTTTCTGAGCCTGACACTGCAACACCTCCTCCTCAGCCACTACCAACCCCTGCACGGAAGAAGGTAGGGAGCGAGGATTCATGTCTCATGATTTTATTACTTCGTTGTTGCACCATGGGAATGATAACACGTATCGTTTGTTTTGGTACTTGACAGGTTAGTACAAAGTTTTCGGATGTGTTTGCCTTCAGTGGACCTGCACCAGAGAGGATCAATGGAAGACTGGCCATGATAGGGTTTGTAGCAGCCATGGCAGTGGAGCTGTCAAACGGTCAAGATGTGTTCTCTCAGATATCAAATGGAGGGATCCCGTGGTTTTTAGGGACAAGCTTGGTGCTCTCTCTCGCATCATTGATTCCTCTGTTCCAGGGGGTCAGTGCGGAGTCTAAATCTGAAGGGTTGATGACGTCTGATGCAGAGTTGTGGAATGGTAGATTTGCTATGGTGGGTTTAGTTGCTTTGGCCTTCACTGAATTTGTTAAAGGAGGAGCTCTTGTGTAGGAATATTATGCAATGTTAATAATTATTTAGTACTTCTTTAAAAGCTTTTTCTAGGCAACGAAATGTCTGTTCCCTAAATTGGTCATGCAAGTCAGCCACACTCTTGAGCCCAAGAAACTTTAATCCTGAAAAGCTTACCGTATAAGTAAATGAACGCAGATAATCAATGAAGGAATTCATTTCATAGCCAAATTTTTTCTTTCGGGCCTTTAAATTTTGTTAATAATGTTTTTTTAAAAGAAAATTGGAATAAAAAAATGTTGTGAAAGTTATGCAGACCAGATAGGTAATTGAGGGGGGACGGAATCTCTGTTTATTTTTTCTGTCTTTTATCTTGTCTTATACAAACAAATGGATGAGATTTATAAGATAGGGTAGGGATAGGAGAAAATGAACAGAAGATTCTAGCCAAGAGGACGGATCTTTAGTTTATTTTTTTCTATCCTTATCTTATTTTATAAATTTTAGTTATTTATATATGCGATTTTGTATAGATTTATAAAACAAGATAGGAACAGGAGAAGAAAATGAATAGAGGATTCTAGCTGGTAACTGAAGGGGTACCCTGACAAGGAGAGATAACATTATAGGTTCAGTGACGATTGAAATACAGTTTGGCTACAATTTTGTAACCACAACGCAATTTTGCATTCTTGGGTTAATTACATCTCTATATGTTTGTAGTTACAGATAAATTGCCTCTACAAAAGAAATGCTCAAATGCATAATAAATTGCATCAAAAATATACTCTGGAAACCAGAATTCTCTTATTCATCACACTGTGTAACTTCATTCTTATATATATATTAATCATAGTCTTCTACAATGATTTCAAGTATATTAACAAGAAAGAATGAGAAGTATACACCGTTTTCGCGTATTTACATAGCCACTAAGACAATATGAACATCTACGGTAGATTCTATGGGTTCCCTCCCACTAAACTTCAAGTAGAACATTATGGTGAGCCAAATTCCCATTTTGGTGCTTAGTCTGCTCCTCTTCATCTGAATTCACTTTCTGCAACAAGCAACCATTGTCTCGGTAAAACAATTTAAGGAAAAAGCATTGAGTTCCACTTCAATCAAGTAAGGAATTCAACATGAATATATCGTCCGGTGATACGTAAGCACGTATGCACCTAGATGATTGTAACAAATATGCAAAGCCTCTCCTACTTGCTGCATTCTACCTTTAGCTTTACCATTCCTGAATTCAGTGCAATGCTAAGGACAGCCAAAGAAAATAAAATCTCGGGCGTCTTTTAATGTTTCAAGTGATGCAGAAAACGAAGAGAAATTGCTTGACTTGTGCCAAATTCTTGCCTAGAATTAATCATTTGAAAGCCTACGAGATTCTTACTACCACAATTTATTTCCTACACACTCAGATTAAGAACTTCCAACTAAAATAATGTACTGTTTATATCCAATATTTTGAGGAAAAATGTAAATTTCTATGGATAACAAGGACTAGAGACTATTGACATGATAGCCGAGTTGGATTGTAGTCCCCACAAAAAATAACACACAAGTCTATTTCAAACAAAGAAAAAAAGAGAAATCTACTCAAAGAACAAGGCATCCAAAGCTCAATAAGCCCGCAGACAGAGCAGATCCAACAAAATGAACTTAGCTTCATGTATTTTCACTTATTAAAAGATAAAAAAGTAGATCAGGTACTTACTTCAACTGGAAGATCAACAGGAAACAGGTTTATGGAACTGCGATCAAAGCTGAGTCCACTGGAAAAGGGCACGTGTTAATTATGTAGAATCCAAAATACACAGAAATATTGGCAAAACAGTGTCAACGGAGATAGTTGCTAAGCCACTAATCATGCACGGACGGAAATACCAGTGGGATAAAGCTAGTTGCCAAATGTATGGAGTAAAAAACTCCTCTGGATGGCTCTCTTGTTCGTATGAGAAATGCAACTGATTAAACATCTGCAAAGATTCAAGATAAATTCAGTTTTAATAACAAAGTTAATGATGACGATATAATTGGGTTTGCCGATGTTCCAAACATAAAGAATTATACCTTCATTCCTTCACCTCGCCATGACCGACAGTTATAAATAATCAGTTGAAGGACTTTCTCTACAGACCATTCACCATCTTGTGTTTGAGCATCCATACGACTATTAAAGAAATCCAAAACCTGCAGAAGTCCAGTTCTATAAATCATGCACAAAGAAACATGACATCTCCTAGTACTCAGAAAAAATGACAAGGTAATACATCTATCCAAATTGTCATGTAAATATATTGCAAAATACATTAGTAAAAACTGTAAGATCTTACCATGAATATATTCTCAATCAATTCATTAAAACGTGGATGGTTTTTGAATGGTTGGAAAACCTCCTGGCGGTGCATTATTGCATACACAACCTGTGGCAACACACATACATGGGATGTAAGAAGACAAACAATCTGCATATAAACAGCTTTTCTAGATAAAATGCAGGACTCTACGTGCAAAGGATTTAATACCTCAGGATTGCGTGGTAGGGCATAGGTCAAAATTGCATTTAATATTTCAAGGACAATTCTCAAGAAGTCGGTATAAATATGTAGCTCTGCTGACTGCAACAGAAATAATCCAATCAGCAGAAAAGATAAGAAGAATATAGTTAAATCAATATCAAATAGCTTATAATCATAGTTGAGAGCTGCACAACGTAAGCCAAATTTACTACCACATCTTCTGCAAGGCTATCTTGTTCTATTGAGCCACCCTTCCACATCTTGTCATCTATCCTCTCTGCAAGCTTGTTGTACCTGAAGTATGTCATAACATCAAGGAACTTGGGTGAAAATGAAACTATATTGGAAAATTAGGATGTACATTGGAGTAACCTAGCAATAGGGATAATAACAAAAGAGGTGCAAAAAGAGAGATTGATATGAATGACTTAGAATGACTTACTTGCGTGAGAGCATATAGAAAAGGCTAACCAGCCTTTGTGATGCATATGCGCTCAACCGGTGGACATGAGGAGCCATGTTTGCCAGAGTTGCTAAACAAGTTGTGTGAAGATAGAGATCCTGTTACAAACTTGCAATATTTTAGATTGGGGCAGCAAATGAAGAGAGGACTTCTCTATGATCATATATAGTCAAAGTAAGATCTAAATCGCCCTCATGCCTTCAATCAGATTACCATCACCACTTAAGAGTCAAGATCTAAGAAGCACAATTTCAGAGCCTATTTACTCCAAGTTAAAAAGCAGTAAGCAACCATCACTAAAGGCGGTCCCAATAAGACAACTGATATAAATTCACAACAACAAACTTAAGAGAGATAGCTCACTTTAAATGTAGTTAATTAAGCTAGGACCGAAACCTGAAGTCATACCCGCAACTTGGAAAGGTTGTACTTCACAGTCCTTATCAAAATTATGACCATTAGTGAACCAAGAGATGTTTGATGGAGACGGTGTTCTTGATACCATGGAACACTAGGCAGTATCTGTAGGAATAATGGGTTAATACAACAGATTAATATAAGAATCTTAACAAAAACTGGAAAAAGTCAATCGATCACCCAACAGAGGAGAGCCTCACCATCTTGTGGACGCTTGCATTAAAAGAGGAATCTTGACTAAGAATAAGAAGTATGATCAGTAAGATGTATATATGGTTTGAAGTCCTCTTGGAAGCATTATATAGAGTCTCCAGAATAGGCATCAGCTGTAGATTTCATGGGAAGAAAAGAGAATAATTAGAGGCTCAACGAAACAGTACAACTTCACTCATCCATGCCAACACATCAGAAAAAGGAATGTCGAAATCATCTTATATGACAATCACATATCATTTGACCCTATGTTTTACAATGCAAGAGATAACACACAGCCCAATGATGAAGAAGTTTAAACATGTAAATGATTTACTACCTTCAATGCTCAAGAAGTTGCAACATATATAAGATTCATCCGGAAATAAATACAAGATTAAGGAATCAAATACATTAATCTGCCTGTAAAATTCATCTATAAAACAACTCCCTCCTGTAGAACATGCTGGGAGATGCCTCCTTCAAATGGAGCTTAGTTATTCTACTAGTCAAATGTAGGAAGAACCTTCTCAAAACTCAGCCTAAGCAAAACCTCTCTAAACATCAAAATCTCAGCTTGATTCTATGGGAACAAAAATTGGCTAGCATGGAAAATGCTTACCAATGTGTCTAAATCTGTTCGCACCAACACATATTCCAAAAAATCAGAGTTTCCATGCACCAATGTGTAAAGCAATAGTGCAGCAGTCTCATCAGCCAAGAACCTGCAGAGGCGAACCCTGTTATGGGGTACTCTGAAAGATGGTGAAAGTGGTGCAATTATTCTTAAAAATTCAATTTGCAAAAGAGTTCAAGACATCAATTAACCTTCATTTTCAGGGACAAAGGAAACACTGAAAGTATTGAAAGGAGGTTATTTTAATTGTCAAAATACTTCCTGTCACTTTTTTTTCTTCTTTCCTCTGTCACTTTTTTTTTCTTCCTTTTTCTTTTTGAGGCCGGGGAATATACTTCCCACCCTTGCAGACAATCGATTGAATTTCAGATAACCTATATATGTACATGTAGCACAAATTGAGCATAAAAGTACTTTCCCTTAAAAAAGATAAAACACTTACATGCCAAGAGTATCGAAAAGGGACGCAAATGGTAATCTCACAAGTGATCCGTTGTGCATATTCCCCTCAATATCAACACGATCAACTGCAATTAGGGTACTCTGCCTTAGGATAGGAGTAAACAACATATGGTTGAAACTTAGGACAAACAAAGAACAAAAGAATAAGATCTCACGTTCAATATCCCTCGCATTTTCTAAGGCTTTGCAGTAAGGATTGTCAGAGAAGTATGTATTTACTTTGGGAAGGGAATCTGAAACAGCACTGTCTTCACTTCTGTCGGTTATTGTCTCATCACCAACAACGCATTTATGGTAATAATTAAGTATAAGCAATACATGAAGACTGCTGGCTGCCAGAGGGTTTCTTAAGCCTTCACCACTTGAACCGACCAAGTAACTGAATGGCAGTAAAACAATAGAAGCTGCAAATGGAAACTAATATCAAAAAGATGCATAAATAACAAGTATAATGAAATAAAGTCCGACAAAAATGAATAAGACTTAGTTAGCAATCAGGAAATGTCAGAAAGCGATACAATTTAGAGGAAAAGTATTTTCAACTTTAATCAAAGGAAGAATAAAATTTCATATAGAAAATACCGCTTCAACATTGCAATTGCATTAGCACCCAAATCCAAAAGTATCAACTGTCTAGTTAAATTTTCAATGAAATAAAATTCAGAAAAGCCACTAGAAATTCATATTTTTAATATGGTCAGCATCAATGCAAAGAAACAGTTTACAGTAGCACAGTTAAACTTTAGGAGCTTAACATAGTGTGCAAGTATAGGATGTTAAATATGAGCAACAATCAAGAAACTGTACCAGCTGCAGAACCCACTCTTTGCAAGACTCCAGGCTGGGCCCTCTCAGAAAATACATGATAAGCTCCATCATTCAAGGGTGTGGTAGGTAGCATTATATAATTAAGTAACAGTCTGCGAACAATCAAACTAACCAAAGAGCTGTCCTGCAGATGTTAAAGGACTGACTTTAAGATTGTAAGAGCACTTGAAGACATTAAGTACAGCCATAATTAGCTAATAACCTGAGCCATTGCCGCATCAATAAAAGGATTCATATCTGTTGGTCCTGGAGCTGGGCTATAACAAAGTTGGGTAGACATCGCAACAAGCATGAAGTTTAGCAACTCCTGATGTAGCATGTATGTGTTTGAACTTGCGAGGAAAAGAATAATGCAGTTTAGGAGAATAGAACGCATAAACAATATTTGAAGAGCATGATGAAAACTCTTTGATGTACCTTACATCTACTGTGCCAATAAAGCTAAGCACACCGTGCATCACAAGATTCTCAATGTTCTGATCTGCAGATACAAACTCAAAAATTCAGGTACTGCTATGAAAGCCTTAAATCAACTACCCAATTACAAAGAATATGCCAGCTACATATAGATAGCCTATCTTAGGAACCTCCATTTGACAAAAACAGTTCGGATTATGGCCTTGGGCTTCCTTTCTCACCATCAAAAAAGGCCAAACATAAGAAAAGAAATAAATAAAGTTAAAAAAGAGGCAAATTACCTCTTCTGAAATCCTTTGGCACTGGTTCATTTTTGTCCAAGGACAGATAGAACTCCTCAATGTTATTGCTTTGCGCATTTTCAATCAAATACTTTAGAAAAACAGATGAAATGTACAAAGCATTTATTGCCTTCATATATGCGGGGGTTGGCGAACCAGAAGAATTAATAGACTCTTGCAAACACCATACTAGGTGGATCAAAATCTTTGCCAGATGCCTTGTGCAACAGTTGTTTTGTGCTGAAGAACAATTACAAAAAGGTGAAACAGAAATTGTAAACAAAGAACAAGAGAAATCTATAATATCAAGGTTAAATAAGGATATGTATGAAGAACAAAAAGTCATGTGCATGAAGACAAAAAATTACATCATCTGTAGAATGAGAGTAACATTGGAGGCGTAGTACACCGTAGTACATTAAAACCGCCAGTAATCACCACGATGGAAGCATATAAAACCTAATGCACTGTTCAAAGATCAATCTCATGGCATACTTGGATTAAGCAACGAAGAAATTAAGTTAAAAAACCGACTTCTTAACATTGACGCGAGAAACTTAACTAGCAGATTTTGGAAACCATCAGAACTATAATGGTCAGATCACTAAATAAATTTCCTACATAGAACATCAAAATTGAATGAATTTGAAGGTCAGACTACTAGCTTATACAAATATTACGCCTTACAGACTAATATCACAACGCACCGACTAAAACCTCAAACGTCACATATATATTCATCTCAAATCGAAGGAAATGTCGAACAGCTGAATAAGCCAAGGAGTAAGTAACCGACCGAAGAGCTGGCAAGCCTCGCGGACGCGGTGGTCAGACCAAAGGAGATTGCGAGGGAGTTCGAGAAGCTTCTGCCAGAAATCGGAGGCCAAGGGGAAGGATTTCTCGCCGATGAAAGAAGCGATCAGGTAGTCTGCCGTGTCCTGCGACCGGGGAGTAGAAGGCACTGCGCCCATTGTGAAGTTGAGAGGGTCGACGGTTCAGTCTAAGTCCAACTCAGCGATCTCAAATGGCATTTAGAGAAAGACAGAGAAGATGACCGTTTCACAGATCTGGAGATTTCTAGAGAGAGATGAAAAATGAGAGTGAAAATTAGGACGCGTTGTGTGCCTGGTGAGATTAGAAGGGAGCAGGAAAGCCGAGAGGGACAGAGAGCTTGTTAACCAAGATTTTCATCTTCTCATTTTTTTATTTTTTATTTTTATTTTCCGCGAATGGACACGCCTACCCTTTTCCAACGTGTTCTTCTAATTCTCATTTATACTTTTACCTCGAGAAAAAAGAAACACTTTGTGTTTTTTAATTTAATACAATAAAGATAAGTGATTAATGTTTTCGTATCAACAACCTGATTAATACTAAGGCATAATATTTCGTATAAATATATATATATATATATTATCAATTTATCAACTATATTTCAGTGTTTATTAATTTAATATTGTTAGGAATATAATTTAATAATATTTAGAACAATTATTTGAAGTTTTTATTAAATATAGTTTCGAAATTTTATGATTTTTAATAATTTCAAATTTAAGAAATCACACAAATATCGTTTTTTCTTTTTTTTCTAAATTTTACGGAATGCTTATATATTCTTTAAAAATATTAAATTTATTAAGAGAATTAAACTCTATCACTAGTTATAATACACATGTACATTTTTATAAATTATGATTTTTATTTATTACTAAATTTAAGCTATTATATAAATAATTTACCCTAAATGCTAATGTAATCACATATCATTTTAATAGTTGTAACTATAATAACACAAATTAAGAAATTAAATGTTAAAATATGAAATCGTATAAAATTTAAAAAAATCATTTTTAAATGTAAAATTGATTTATCTACTCAGATATAGCATATGCTTTAATCTTTGGTTTACGGGCGAGTGCGATAGAGGGGCAAATGGGTAAATATAAACAGATGAGACAGAGAAGATAGAACACCTCAATTTACTTGAGAGACTTGTCCAAGCGGTTCAAAGTTCAAACTTGGAAAGACTCTTATGCTGCGTCGGCAAGAGACCGCACCGGATTATTTCCCCAAACCGGTGCCGTGTGGTGTGGAAAGTGATTTTTAAACTGTTCGGCCCACAGTTCCATTTCGTGACTTAAAGAAATGTCGACATCATTTTTGGATATTAAATTCAGCCAATTAATTCCAGCCTTGTCCTTGATGGAACTCATGAAATTAACCAATTAAATTATTGAAAACGATTTCCTAATTACGTACGTACGTATTGAATAAAACAATTGGATCAAAGTGGTAGGAAATAAATGTGAGCCATAGAATTTATCACCGTTGACTTGGTACGATGCTGGCCTTAATTATCCTATAAGTTGAAAAGTACAATGCACAATAAGAATTTACTAAAATAAGAGTGAACTACATATTTATTCTTGTTTAATTTTTAAATTAATTATTAAAAATAATTAAAATCACCTACTTCATGAGTTTTTTTTTTTACAGAAGAATTCGCAGTCGCTACTCTTTAAATGCGCACAAGGTAAACCTTCAAATTGACACAATAACTTACAAATCACATCAACCAAATACTTTGCACTAGACAAGTTGTATATAACAGGTTTAATTGAAAAAGCGTAAGTAGGAGAAATCGAGCACATGACCTTTTGACCCATGCCCCTCTACTCCACCAACTCGACTATCCCTAAAGACTACTTCATGAGTTATTATGTATAACCAAGTAATATGCATCCAAAACTAGATAAAAATGACAATTATATTTTTAAATTATAAAAAATATATATAATAATAATAATTTGATATTTAGGATTTTTTTTAAAGTAGATATTTAGGAGTTTTATATTATTTTCTATAATATATCCCAGTTGGGTAGTAAGTTTCTATCAGAAAGTGACAAGTACAATATAAAGAAATGCTAACCTTTACCAAATAAAGCCACAAAAAAAATATAAAGAAATGCTCCTATTGGATTTGGATGTGAATTGTGAACCCAATTTATTTTCTTTCTCAAAAATGATAAAATTTGAAATTAGCAATAGAAAATTGTTGCTTATCATTTAAAAGTGTCATTAACTAATGCATCAATCATGATTAGCCGTCGATAAGAATTACTTCTCAGCGGTTGCTGTGTCGACCTCAGCCATCTAACCGTGACATCATTCACAGTACAAACTCTAAATAATAATAAAATAAATGACGTTGGATAATAACAAGAAGTTCATATTTAGCATATTAAATCTCAATGACAAAGGATAAAAAAATAACAGTTTTTAGTTTTAAATTTTGTCACTACTAATTAAATTAAAATTAAAGATTTAAATCATGATCTCTTAATTAATTTTAAATTTTATTAAATAATTACTAAATGTTTCTATGGTTTTATTCACTTAAAGAATTATTTATTTAATTGTAAAAAATAAGAAACAGTGTTAATAGTTTATTTAATTGATACAAAATTAATTTCGTTGTAAACAATTAGGTTCAATATGTATTTTAAAGCTAAATATTGTTTAACTTTTGAGGTGAATAATTAGTTTATGTTTCCTTTCAGTGTGAAATCCACATCAAAATGACTTAACTAGGAGGACCTAATGTTCCTTTAAGTTGACTAAACATCGGAAATCCAACCTACCTCGGTGAAGGTGACGCTCGGCAAGTTTACCCTAAGCATCGTTTGAAAGAATCGTCGTGTGAGCACCAATTTCCAGAGGAAAAGAACAAATTAGACTTTCTATTTTATAGGTAGGACAATTTTCATATTCAATTTAAGGAGTTTCATTCTCACATTCCAAATAAAATTTTAATTGGGTAAAAAGTATAGACATTCCTATAATTTATAAAAGAAATAAAAAATCTCTTAATCTTTAAAATTATTTAAAATTTTAATTTTCTAAAATAACTCTTTTCTTAAACTCTGGTCAAAAAATAATAACAAAATATACACATTATAAACATTACAATTGTTCTAATTAAATACTACTTACATACATGACAATTCAAACTAATTAAATTCAACTTAAAATAATAATTTATTATAACTATTTTTAATTATTAATCTAAATTAAATTTAATAAATTCGGGTCGAATTTAAAAGTTAAGTTACCGTATCAGTGAATTAATCCATGTCTAGCATTGAGAAGTTAAGTACCTTGTCAAATTGCTCGTAGCCTCTTTCATGGCCACTTTCCTGAAAACTTTTGAAAAAGATTAACTACAAGATCAATATGTTTAAAGCAAACCGGAAGGACATTCAGCAACAAACGGACATTTATGGTTTATTCTATCAGCATTAACAATTTGCAAGAGAGCTACAATTTATCAAACTGGATATTCAGAAGCAGCTGCAACAAAGACACTGGAAATTGAATAGTCTCGCTGATGGAGTTTGTTTTTGCTTTGCTTTTGCCTGCTGGTTGATGTGAGGCTAAAGTTGGAACTTATTTTCCCAATAGATAAATATTATCATCCAATTCATCAAATCCCTAGCTTTCATCAAATCTCTGATACCCAATCGCTTTTATATCTTGGATACTCGTCAGGTTAGAGGCGTTTGAAGTTTGAACTTTATTTATAATTATTGTGCAGACTAAGCTAAGGAGAGCAGACACTAGGCTCAGTAGCTATCCTCCAACCTGGGTCCAAATTCAACAGGCTTTCTGGGCCAGCCAGTTCACTTCATACCAATGGCCTTCCTCCAGAGAATCATACTATTGCATGGCAATGGTTATCGGTTAAGCTGCTAACATACAAGATTTAGACGTGAAAAAGATAAGTTCTGCAGATATGATGAATGTTTTTGTCAGGGAAGCATGGAGGCGTTAACTTTATCTCGGGATGGAACGAGACAACGCCTGAAAACTTCCCATCCCTCGTGTTATGATGAATAGGATCATCACTTTTCTTTTTTTTCCTATTACGCGGAAAGTAAGATTTGAACTCGTGTTGGCACTTGTCAGGATATGGCCCGAGCCTGACTGACTACTTTGGCTTACTCGTGATTTCTGACAGACATATGCTACGATTGGCTACTCGGGATGTCTCTCGTTTATTCTGACTTTTAAATTTTCCTGATCAAACTCATATCTAACCGAAGTTAGTACGTCGTATGCTCTGATTTTGACAGTGAAATCGTAAAATATTAATTTAATTTTATATAATTAAATATCAAAATTTTATTATAGTTAAATTTTAAAAATATTTCAAACTTTGGCTTAATAAATTAATTTATTAAACTGATTTTAAATATAATAACTATTAATTAAGAATATTTTTCTATATATATTTTTTCCAATTTAACCTGTCAAAATTTTCCTAATTTATATTTTTACTTAATATTTTTTAGTCACCTATTGAAATCTAAAATGACTTTTTGATATGCTTCTTAGTACACTATTAAGAACTCAAAAGTGGTAAAATATTCAAAGCATCGTCAATTTGTTGAAAATGACAAACTTAAATCTTAAGAATAAAGATTACTGTAATAAAATTAAGTTGAGTATATGTTAGAGTATTCACTAAACATGAAAATATTAACGGATTTATAAGTAGTAAGGATCAACTATCTAAATAGCTAGTTCTAATCATTTTGACAATAGTTGACCAAAGCCTAATTATTGTTAATGAACTCTACACCCTACCCATATTAAAAATTTTAATATGATATTATAGTAGGTTTTATCTGAATTATTAATTTTTCAGATGTCCATCTGGATGTCCAGTTTCAACAGCTCTGATCCGGTTACGCTGCATTTATTTCAAGTGATAACAGGATGTCCAGTCTCAGTTGCACTTGAAGGAGTGTTAGAATATCTCATATTGACTAAATGTGAAAATGTTAAAGAGTTTATAAATGTTAAAGAGTTTATAAATTGTAATAAAGGTCAACTATTCAAATTTGATAATAGTTGACTCAAGTTCAACTCTTGTTAACGAACTCTACACTCTACCTATATTAAAATTCTAGTAGTACATAAATAATTATTATTTTTAAATTTTGAAAATTTGTTAAATTATGTATTAATGCGTAGATATGATAAGGGTATTGGACTATCAAAAGTAAGCTTGTGGTATTTTATGTAGAGTATAATATTATTATAATTAAAATGTATTTTAATTTGTTAAAATATTTTATCTCTTTGTAAAAATTGTTCCATCGAAAATGATTGTCCCTAAGTTCAAGAAAAGAAAAGACAAACTGTAAAAAAGTTAAAGGAAAAAAAAACTTCAAAAGAAGTGAAGTTATAAAAAAAAATCCTAAAAAAGGTAAAGTGGTGTCACACATCAACAACTAAAGTTTGAAATTATGAGGATTAAATTGTCACTTTTTTCAACATTCTCGTTAAAACAACTCTCGAGAAATTATTCGAAAAGTTGAATTTGTCATTCATAATTTATTCATGTCATAAAACATGTTAAAACCATTAGCCAATTTTTGTGAAGAGAATTGATTTTGAATGTAATAGAAGAAAGCATATTTAATTTAAATATACAATAAAAGAAGTAGAAAATTAAATAACTGTGAGGTTGATAAACATTTGAACAATCATTATAATCATATATTTAATTAAAAGAGATTTGCATAAAATTGAAATCGAAACATCTGATTTTTTTTTTGAAGCAAAACAACTTAATAGAACTTACGAAAATAACAAAAGCATCAAACCAGAAGAAGCAGCTAACCCAAAGTTAATAGGCTTTACCCTATTACACCCGAACCTAGATCCTCTTCTGAAGTGATAACAGACAACAGACAATCAAGAGAAAGAACTGAAACAAGACTACTAAGAATAGAAATCTACTCAAACCGGTATGCATAAGATAAAGCCACCCTTGCTAACGTATGAGCAGCCTTATTAGCATTCCGAGAAGTCCAATGGAAGGACAAAAACTGGAACTCGGTTTTTAAAGAAAGACAATCAGCTTAAACATCTGATTATTTAATCATATAAATTTTTTAAAGAAAATTATTAATTGAAAGAATTAGATGAATAATATAAAAATTTATGGATGAATTTTGATAAAGTTTTTAATAAGTTAATGAATTAAAAGATGGGAAGAAAAAGAAACAATTCTTAATTATAATTTAAGAATAAATATTAAAATAAATATAATCAATTCAATCTGAATATATGAATAATTATAAATTATGCTTAAAAATTAAAAATTACTTATACTTAATTACATTTTAATGTGTATATATATATAATAAATCTTGAAATATCAAGATTTTATACATGAATATTTGGTTACTATTATATATATATATTTATATTATTGTATATAATATATCAAATTTATATTTTACTAAAATTTTCCTTTTCTTTAATTAAAAAGACACTTATTTTCTCTTATCTTATAACCAATACACATCTAATTTCATAGAGAAAAAGACATTCGAGTTTTGACAAAAGCTTTATGGAACTGTTCCCATACTTCACCGGTCTCCTTTTACAGATGCCAATCACTTCAACTGATTCATGCACAGCATGTGCAACTCCATCTCTTCAGCAGAAAAACGCAAAAGGTCTAATACTCTAATGTGATCTTACTCAATTCACGTCGTGACTCCATAATACTTTCCTCTGCTAGCTAGGGAAAGTTCATGCTACTGGTCCTCTGCTATCGTCTTTTGTAACATTGAGATGTATATATATATATATATATATTATTCTTTCTCTATTCACTTCTAGTTGCATGGCTTTTCCTAAGCCAACTTTTCCAGGAAAATGAAAGAAAATGAGAACAGAACTCAAGAGGAACACGACAGCCCCGTGAATTCATATTTTATAATTAATCAATAGCTTACTTCCAAAGGGTCTTGTTAACCACCAATAGTGAAACTTTATCATCACGTCATAAGATCCAACGGGTGACATAACACCCTCAAAAACATTTCAAAACGTAACATGATTTTTGGATCCCACCAAGATTTTTAAGATTTAATCATTTTCGTCTGAGCAGTGGCCACGCACCAGCTCAGATCACCAGACTTGATAAGAAATAAATCAAATGGAAAAATAAAACGAGTCTAGAACTCTGTCGAAGACAGGAAAAAGTATTAATAAACTATATGCAGTACTCTACCGACAACGTAATCAGAGACAAAGTGGATGCTTGCTCGGTTCCAAGTCAGCATTATCGGCCGTCTCTTGCCGGTGGACTTAAAGAGCAATAAATTCTCCAAACATTCCAGCCACTAAATCCAGCTAGGAAGCTGCTTAATTGCTGAAGTTTGATGCTTATGATGTGTTCTAAAGGTAATATAGGAAGGTTATGTACTTGTTTGGTTAATGACCGGTAAGTTATTTTTTGATAAATTGAGTGGTATTTTGTTGTTTGATATGATAATCATGTTTAATAATCAGCTGATTAAGTTGACATATTAAACTTAAATTGTTGTTTTTGAAAATGCTCTTACAAGTAACATTCTGCACTAGCAGATGAGAAATTAAGGGACGAAAAGATGATTAGGTGAAAAAGTTATTACAAATACGCAAGTTGTTAAGAGAGATAGAGTTAAAAATAAAGATACGGGTAGTAAGTTTATCCTTTTTCTTTCTCCCCTTCTCACCAGTGAGGAAGAGAATTTATGACATTATGATAAAAAAATGAATCTCATTCTTTTGATAACAGGATACAAATTTAACTTTGTTACATATCTGTCATTAAGTATAATTTAACTTATTGTAGATGTGGTTTTAATCAATCTTTTGGTGCATGTACATCTTGAATATTCATTGGCGAATCAAGCTCTTGACTAGTTTTTATGAAAAAATTTAAAGAAATATTAAGATATAATATTCATATTTGTATAAATCTTTTTTTTAAAATCTTGCCATCATCTCGTCATTTTATACATAAACAACTAATACTAAACAATTAATTTTACTATACATCTTTAAATAAACAAACTGATGTTATCCACTGGTCAAATAAGTTATGTTAATCACGACCAACCGTTGATAAAATTAACTAATAATTAATACAATTGCTTATTTTCCAAACATGACCTATATGTGTTATCAGGATATGGCAATTGAAGTCTAATGACCTTTTAGTCACAGTAGAGTAAATGTTCTAATTAATCCAAATGTATGACAGAATATATAGATACGTATTTATGGAACAAGTTCATGTAAAAATTAAATCTTAAACAAATGATTATAGCATATTAAATAAAATTCCATATTAATAATTAATAAATGAATAATAAATCATGATTTAACTTTTTTATACTTGGCAATAGATATAACATTGTGCAAACTTAATAATAATCCAAGGGCACTTGAATCAATTAGGATTTGAACCGAGTTTCTAAATTATGCTCACATATTGTCATTTTGGTGTTTACTCTCTCTGTGACCGAACCTAGAGGTTAGCTAAGAGGACTAACTGGATAAAGTATACTTGGTTTTATTTTATTATTTAATTTGTGTTTTATTACATTTTTTAAAATAGCGATGTATAATTTTTATATCCACAAATATTTATATTAATTTTTTATATTTGATTTTTTAACCATTTTTTATTTTTGCATAATTATTTTCTTTTTATTTTGTTTTGTTTTCATTTTTAAATTTTTGAGGGGAAGTTTTTATTCTTTTTGACATAATAAAATATAATAATTGCACTCTAATATGGTAAATCAATAAATAACATTTTAAGGGAAGTCAAATGCATTTCACACTCCATCGAAAATATTTGTATTATAAAAGAACTTTTTGAAGTGGTGCCAAATGATCCTTCTCAAATTATAAAAAAGTGTCTTTTGTTATAAAAGAAAGGTTATGGTTTATCCGTCATAATTAGGCTTATACTTAATGCAATTACAAAGTATTAGACAAATAATTCCCGTGGGTGATAAAGATTGATGTTTAAAAAACTGGACTAATTTGACTGGTTTAATAGTAAAAATTTTAAACGGACTGACTGTTCAGTTTAATTTTCTACTTTGTTCGATTTCATTTAATAAATTTTTTTGTTAAAGCCGATCAGTTTATTAATTAGTATGTCAGTTTTCGAAAATTAACAATTTTTTTCCTTTGTCAATTAAAAAATAAAATTTTTTAATTTTATTTAATCTTTAAACAATTTTATAATAATCTAATACTAAGTACTAACTTTTAATTCCCATCTAATTTTTAAAACATTGCTAAAGATCATAGATGGAGCAATTCTACTGAGTGACAAAGCCGAGCTGACACCAGATACTGTCCTCACCTTGAGCAACTCATTGGTTGGAACAAAACGCGCCAACTGAATGGGTAAAATTAAACAAAGATGGAGCAAGCAATTGTTCCCAATTCTCAACTACAGCAAGTGGCCTTATACAAGATAGTGCAGGCAATTGACTTGGCGGTTTCACTCAAAATCTAGGTTGATGCGCATCGTTGTCGACAGAACTCTCGGGATATTTACAAGGCTCTCGCTCGCATGGAATCTGGGCTTCCGCCGGATAGAATTGGAAGTTGATTCTCTTGCGGTGCACAATATCATCTCTTCCTCGAACAACTGGCCATTGATTCACAACCCCATAATAAAGGGTATCCACGAACTTTTTACTCGAAACTGGACTGTTGTTCGTCGACATATATGTCGAATAAACAACAGATGTGCCGACTAACTTACTACCTATGCAGAACAATCTGATGTAGGTATCACTTATTTTAATACTACACCTATCGAGTGCCAACATATTCTATTAGAGGATCTGTCGGAGATCTGCTTTCCCAAACTCGTTTTGGAATCTGTTTTGTTAACTTCCCTTTAATAAACAAAAAGTTAAAATCTTAAATTTAGTGCAAAATTACAATATAATCCATTAACAATTCCGACCAATTGCTATTATAGAAATAAAATAACTAAATAGTTATTTAAATAAAGTATATTTAATACTTTATTATCTTTTTTAAATAGAGATGAAACTATTTATGTTTTATATTAACAATAACTTAATTAAACTGTGATTACAATAAAAGTTCATCATGAAAAATCCCAGAAAAGAAGGTGTTTAAAGAAGTTCTACTTTCACCTTCACTTTCCAATGAAAGGAAGAGTACGAAGTAAGTGTATAGGCAGTCTCCTGTCAATACAAGAAGAATCCCATCTGATGAACACACAATTGCAGGATCTCCACATCAAAAGGCCAAAGATATCAGATAGATAGGAAGTTTAAGGAGAGTTTTCCTAATCTACAAATTGAAACAGACAGAAAAAGAAAATAAGTAACCAAGCTCAAACTCCTGAATGTGGATTAGAACCCAAGAAACCAATCTGCTCAACAAGCAAATCTACGTCTTCCTCATCTTCAGCTTCACCAATATCTACACTTAGTAAATTTTCCCAGAAACCCTGGTCAAGATGCTCTTCGCTTCTATCTCCAAGATCCTGTACAGTCCCACTGTGTTCCTGGTGTAAGTTCTGATAACCTCCTGTTAGTTCTCGCATGTTCATGGCAAGTTCATCTGCTAGCTCTGGAACATCAAAGTCAGATAGGTCACCAAACTCCTGAGGTTCATTTTTAACAGAAGTTTCCACTTCCTCACCAACAATACCAAGTTCTTCAACTTCGACGTCAACATTGCTATGCCCTTGATCAATAGGCCTCCTTCTCTTCTTACTGATTGCTTCTTCAAGTTCTTTCCTTTTATTCTTCTCATGGACAAGTTGCTGCATGAAGTTGGGATTTTGTATTGCTCTTGCCAAGAAGTTCATCATCTGTTGCTGCCTGGTTTCTGTTCTTTTAAGTCTTTGCTCCATAATTTGAAGGCAAGCTTTAGTACTTTGCTGTTGCTGTCTAAGCTTCACCAGTTCCATCATAAGTACTTGTTTGTCTCTTTTCAATCTATCAACTTCTCCGTCTATCCCAAATCTTCCAACTTCTACACAATGATCTAGTGATTGCTGAGAAGCCGTTGGTTGATGAGTTCTTCTCCTTCTAATGTTCTTTAGAAGATGTTTTTGCCCTCTTAGAAACCCTGCATTAGCAAATTCCCATCTATCTGGATCAACCTTCCTAAACCCCTACACAAGCCAAATCTCGGCCTCAATTGTGTTCAATCCCCGAAGAAAGATCAATTAACCGATAAATGGAATGTCAAATACATGCACTCTCGAGAACGTTGGAGGGGCTTCGCAGTACAAAATGATGCAACCCAAAAGACCAAAATAGTTCTAGAACTAAGAAGAAAAATGTTGCAGTGGTTAAACAATCTAGAATACTAACTCAATGCATAGTTGCAATAGAATTTTGTTAACCTTCCTTTAATTTCCATATAATTGAACAAACAAAATATATCCAAAATTTAGCAATCTAATAAGCAAAAAAGTAGAACAAAAAGGACCTATTAGATCCTCAGACTTGTTATCATGGAAATGGAAGCAATCAAACCCAAGAAAACGCACAAGAAATTATGAAAGTATTAGTCCACATAAAATTTGCCATTATCTTTATTATTCTTAAATCAAAGACAACTTGGAGATCCATAACATACAGGTAAAATACTTACATATGTGTTGAGCTGCCTGACAAAGCTTGAGAAATTGTTGTGCTTGAAGTATCTGGGAAGTAGACTCATGGCCATGGTTTGTGGATCCCAAACGATGAAGCTGTTATGACCACTACTCCAAGAAACTATATGGTTAGTACTGGAGTCCTCGACTATCTCATAAGTTTTAGTGAGAAAGGGAGGAGGACCAGCATCGTGAAGACCCTCCATTGGTTGAGGAAGACCGGGAGATGCAAAGTCTAAGTACGATGAACTAGCAGCTCGACGCTCCTCTTCAACCCGGCCTTGACGATTCATCAGTTGGGAACTAAATGAATAAGACGAGCTAGATTTATTCTGGGCAAGCTTCTTTTACTGGTTATCTTGCAGAAATGATGTAAAGATGAGATTTTCCCGTTTGGAGGGTTTGTGGACAACATGGGTTTAGGTGTCCGATTAGGAACTGTGGATTTTCTGTGAGAAACGAAACATTTTTTCTCGAGAAAAAACTATCGACACCGAGAAAGTTTCACCAACTCGGTTAGAAAGAGCAAGTTGAAACCTTGAACACAAAGCGAAGTTACTGTTATCCTTGATTGAATCCAACACATAACCGAACAAACCTACGAGAGAGAGACAAAGAAAGACACAGACACACATAAACCTAAGGAACGCTGTCTAAATAGGGAAGTGGATAAGGTGATGTTCGATATACTCCCATTTCCATGGGAGAACAAAGAAGCAGAAAGGAAGGTGGAGATGGATGTTAACAGAGAAAAAAAGAGAGCAAATCAAGCTCATGGAAATAGGGAAGAGAGTGTTTATCACCGAATAATAAATTAAATAATTGAAGATATTTGAGTTTTTTAAAAGAATAAAAAGTTTCTTTTCTTTTTTTTTTTTCCTTTCTCTTTTGCTTTTAGGACCCATAACACATGGGGGCAATGGCGCAAAAGGAGCCTAAAGAGGAAGGTCCAGATATTTTCGCTTCCCAACCCCTACGCTCGAAGCTTTCTGTTTTTGGGAAGGGTCGTTTGGTACACTTTCTGTGTCAGTCCACGGACAAGGACGTTTTAAGGAGCAGAAATGAATAGAATGTATTGAAGAAGAAAGAACGCAAGGTACCATGGATATTTCAGAAGGTTCCATTCAAAGTTATTCCAAATAATTTGATAATCATACAATTAATCCCTTTTTAGTCACTTAAAAATTACTAATTATAAGTATGTAGTTGTAATTTTTTTAATTATTTCTCACGTTTTCATAAAATTATTTTCAAAATCTTTTTTATCCATTAAAAACAACTTTCTATTAACTAAAGATAAAATTGTGTATTTTTTAATTTTTGAAAAGATTCTACAAAATTAATTTCTTTAATACTTGTTGAAAATATACAGATTATCGGGTAAACAAATTATAACCTAACCTCACAAGCCCTGCCCTAGTTGAATGCTTAGAAGGAGCAGGAAGAAAACAACGCACAAGATCTTGCCACTTGGCAGGCTCTAAACATTATTCAACGTCATCAATCATGCTGAGAATGGAATGCCGCACCAGGACCAGGTGGGCCTACAGGTAAAAATATTTAAATAAAATATTAAAAACTGACAGGCGGCACACTCTTCGATGTAACACGTTAATAAGGGAAAAGAGCAGGGACAGGACAGCTGGACAGGGACGACGCTAGAACTATGGAGAAGGCGTACATTAAATAATATAAATTAAAACAAAGTCAAGGGAAGGAAGAGAGAGATAGAGAGGATGTGTGTAGAAATTAGAACGCAATCGAGACAAATCTAATGCAAGAATGATTATTAAGACGATTCCACTTGTCATGAGATTGGGCTTTCGTCGGCTTGAACTGGAAGTGGACTTGTTGGAGGTGTACCAACTTCTCTCCTCCTCGGTCACCCAATCTCAGCCGAGCAATCCTATTATCCTGGGTATCTTAGACCTCTTCAATCGGAACTGGTCTGTTGTTCATCGACACGTTTATCGAGAAAGCAACAGATGTACGGACTGGCTCGTCACTCAAGCAGGCCAATCCGACATTGACGCCACTTATTTTGAGTTTCCACCTCTTGGGTGCCATAATATTCTTTTAGAGGATATGTCCGATATTGGTTAAGACTTGTTTCGTAACGGATGTTCTTCTTTTCCATTTATACAAAAAAAAAATTTATATATTTATATTTATAATACAAATAAATAAACTGAAAGTAGATTATTAATATATTTTGTATTTTGCGGTTACAATATAAATTTTGTTATAATCCAAGATAAAGCTTAAGTTAAATTATGACATAATTTCATTTGTATTATAAGAAAGTATCATATTATTAAATATATGTAATCGTAATAAAATTATTTATTACATATATATCTACGGTATAAAATATACTAGTAAAATATTAAATTTTATTATGCCGACTAAAAATTTTAAAAAGTGTAATTCAATAAAATATTCGAGAATGAAATATTTTAATATTTATTATAATTATTCTTATACTAGGTTCTGCAAAGAGTATTACTGTTTTATATTTTACAATATATTCTCTTTTAAAATATATTATCAATTTTTTATATTACAGTTAATAGTTAATTAAAAAAAACTTCTTTTCATACATTTTAAATACCATTCATGTCTTTATAATTGAAAAAACACGGAAAATTTATATTTGATAATGATGGGAAAATCCAAATTCGATTGGCACGGAAAATTTTGTGATGTACTACGGAAGTTAAATGAAACTCTCTTATTTAGATGCCAAAGGATAAGATAACATATCAAGTTATTGCACAAGTTGCAGGTAAAAGATACACAAAAACATACAAGCCAAATGGATACGCGGTCAACATAAGTATAGTATACGGTACAAACATGGGCATTAGTACTGAAGCCAACTAAGTTCTTTAGTTCAGAGAAGAGAGAGCCAAGGTAAGACTTCATGCCGTGGCACCAACAGCATGGCCAGCAGTCTCCTTCTGCACAAAAGACTCGACATACTCCTTCCTGCACAATTAGATCCCTTCCTAAGACTCGAAACCTCACCTGGAAGCCTAGAAATTGGACAAGAAAATACCAAAACCATACCTTGCAGGCAAGTGATCATGTGGACGATTGTATGGAGTCCAAACTGGGTCACCAACAAATAGACGCATGGCCTGCATGACGTCTTCTTGTCAGAAACTATTTTAAACGAGATACATAGAAGCTATAAAAATATGCAAGGGTTCATTATCAGTTTGCAGTTTAGGGAAAGGCTTGGCACATGAACACAATTACTTTGGAATAAATCCAAAAGAAGTATATAGATACATAGACACTTGAAAAACCAATGGCAATAAAGTTTTAACAGATCTTCCAGTATACAGAAGCTAAGTAAATGTGTAATATTTAAGTCATGTTTTTGGAATTGACTTAGGTTCTGTACATCTCATATAAGATAGTAAATGTATACTGCTAGAATACCAAAAAATTGTTCAAAGTGCATCTCACAGACTCCATAAGCAGGGTCCCGGCAGGATTGACCAACACTACCATCGTTGATGTGTGAATAACAGCAGTAGTAACAATTTTTCATTAATAAATTGCCCACACCCAGCTACATATGACCTCTTAATATCCTAGTCATCTTCATTTCCTACATGAATCAAACAATGATGCACAATAAAATACAAGTCTCTCACATACAGTGTATAACATATACCTTGATGTAGTTATCTGTATCCAGAGTAAAACGATGGTAAATTCCGGCAGGTAAGACTATCATTGCACCCTTCTTCACTGCTATGCGAATCCAGCGGTCATTACGGTCCCTAACATCAAAATAACCTTTCTCGCAAACACATAAATGCAATATTAAGACGCATAAATGGATAAGTAAACTCGAGGGCATAACAAGAAAACCAAACCATCCGTACCACTTCCAGCCACACAGTAACGGATCTCTTCATCAGTGTGAAGATGTTCTTCAAAAAAGTTTTTTATCTTCTCTTCATAGTTTGGTAGTTTTTCAGGGCAAACCTCACAGAAGTCCTACAGAAAAGAATTACTTAATTGTTCCTTTTAGTTCTACTGGGATATGAATGTAAGAATCAGAAAGAATCAACCCAGAAAGATTAATAAAAAATGAGGTAAAAAATCAACACCAAAAGATAATCCCAACTACAGGTTTCAGCATTCACTAAAATTTCCCAATAACTATTAGCAGAATAGATAAACAAACAAAGTACTAAAGTTTCACCAACCATGTAGGAGTATCCACGATCCTGCCGAATCTTCTTCAATTCTTCATCATTTTCATAATTGTCAGCATCCAATGGCCAACTAATAACACCAAGCTCTGCAAGATACAAGGAGCATTTCATGAAAACTATCTAGCACACCTGTTGCAATTTGCAAAAATATGTTACATTGGTTTTTCTCTTGGAAAAACTTGCCTTCTAGCTGTTCCAGAGTCACAAATTCTTTGGGATCCTTGTGATGGGGCAGTCTCTGGTCATCCTGACTGTCATCCATGTACCATGCCTGAATCACTTCTTCTCTAGGATCCTGTTGTAACCAAATTAATAAATTGTTATTAGTCTAGGGTCCACAGACAAACAGTGGTGTACAAACAATAAAATGAGGATATAAAAATCTGCAATTCCAATTCAAACACATCCTTGTAAACTCAATAGCATTTTCTTCCATTGAATATTCTGCAACTCGTCAAGACCCTGACCATAATACTGATTCTTATAAGCCAATCTAACTCTTTGCACTAGAGATTCAAGGTTCATGGTTTGACTAAACCACATACGTATATCATCTATGCTACACCAAAATGGACCCCTAAAACTACTAAATGGATATCCAAATGAAAAAAAATACAATGATTAACCTATTTCATAGGCAAAAACACAATCCAGGGGATGTAGGAAACTTTGCTACGTGATGCTCCCCAGGCTGCCATATGAACCGGGAATCAGCCTAGAGAAAGTGTTTGGTGGTGAAGACTACAGCTAAAATGGAAAAAGAATGATGGTGACTCAGAAAAACAGCCCAGGTATCCAAAATAATGATTTAAGAGAGTTCAATGTGACAACACCAGCATAAAGAACTCACCATCTAAAATTTTACATATTAAAAGGTTCACAGAATGTTGCATGAAAAAGCCCAAAATTAGCAGAGCAACCAAATGAATAGCCAACAATAGCTGGCGTTAAATTACAAAGTAAATAAAAACAAGATTGAATATCATAAAATAGTTCACTGATTCAAATACCAACGAGGGTTTAGCTCAATTATCATCAAACAAGGTTTAGTCTCAATCCCATCCAATAACTAAAGTATAAGACGTCAAAAACAAAATTAAAAAACAAAACTAGAAATCTAAGACCAAGAAAAAAGCCATTAATTAATCTCTACACAAGAGAAGAGAACTTACATCGCAAATAAAATCGAAAGGAAATTACCAACCGAAGCAACCATTTTCTCTCTCTTATCTCTCTATTTCTTCGTTCTCTGAGAGGTTGAGACATCGAACAGAAACAGAAAGGGAGGAGACATCGAACAGATCTTAGCCATGGTGGGTCCGATTACACGTCGGAGGTGGTGATGGTGGTTATCGAGAGGTTGAGACATCGAATAGAAACAGAGAGGGAGGAGAAATCGAACAGAAGCAGAGAGATCTTACCCTACGACCATCGTTGTTTCAGAGCACCATCACCACTGGAGCTCCGTCCCTTCTCCAAGCACGCCTGTACGAACTCCTTCCTCGTGTTCTCCCTGAATACGCGTCTCCACAACATGCCCCTCGAGTTAGGTCAGACGAAGAAGCGAGTGGGTCGTAGCGTTTCTCCTTACAGACTGAAGACCTCTCGTCGGGTACCAGTGAGTCGTCAGTAGTTCAACCACTCCTCCTCGGTACAGAGTGATGAAAATGATGAATGACCGAGAAATATCTCTAGAACTTTAAGAGAAGGTGGGAGACAAAACTAACCGTTAGATTAAATGGACGAGTGGGATGGATCACGTGGTCGTCCATCCCAACTTGTCCTTTATATATATACTTAATTAAGGGCCGTAAAAGTCTTTGTGTTTTATTTTTTGTTTTTAAATAAATAAATTTACGAATAAATTAACCAAATATCATATTACATATAAAAGAATCAAGACTCAAGAGACAAAGGTATTTTTGTTTTTAGGCTTTTATCGTTTATCTTTTCATTTCATTTTTCTTCTTTGGGTGGTTATATTGTGATTTATTTTTGTTTTGATAATTGTTATGATTTATTTTAGTACAAAACTAAAAAAATTATTTTCTTATATTTTCAAGTTAAAATTATATTGGAGAATATGAAATAATCATAAAAAGATTCAATAAACTTAACTTTCTTTACTCGTGGTAAGTTTGATCCAGTATGAAATTATTTTTCTTTTTCTCAAGCATCTGATGGAAATATTGAATATAATTATATATTTTGCAATATAATATTTAAGGGGAGAGAAATTTACGAAATCAAAGAACATCTTGCTGGTATTAATGATAATATTGCTTCTTACAAAAAAAAGTATCATTCGATGTACATTAGAAGATTGAAAATTATTTGTAGCAATAAGTAAAAAAAGTGAAAATAAAAATGCTTATGATATATCTTTTCGAGATGATGAAACACCACAAGAATTAGATAAAGGAAAAAAGGAGAGTTACTACTTACTATTGACATAAATTCTTATTTCCCTCTAAGAATTTTTCCTAGTTCTCAACCTAATCTAAAAGATATTTTGGTTGATAAGGATATTGTTTTGCGATGTACAAGAGCATGAGCTAAATGGTTTTATCATTCATGTATTCCTTTAAATGCTTTAAATTCACTATATTTTCAAGAAGTAATAGATGCTACAATAATGATGTGTTAAGGATTTAAGGTACCTTCTTATTATAAGATTTGTGTGCCTTTGCGTTGAGATCTAAAAAATGAATGTCAGTTAATTGTGGATAAATATAAATCTAGTTAGGAATCAATATGTTGCACTATTATGGAAAAAGGGTGGACTGATCAAAGATAAAAGATCTTGATTAATTTCTTGGCTTATTGTAATATTAGAACAACTTTTATTAAGTTTGTTGATGCTTCTCATATGATAAAAAGTGCTAATGCTTTATTTGAATTATTTTCTAAAGTTGATGAGTGAATTGTTCCAATATTACAATAAACCAAGAAACTAAAGATATGGTAAAAAGTCTAACCCACTCAACAATTTCAGAAAATAATTCAGATGAAGCATTAACACATTTTACCATATCAAAAGCATCAACAAACTTGATAAAAGTTGTTCTAATATTACAATAACCAAGAAATTAATCAAGGTTCTTTATCTTTGATCAATCCACCATTTTTCCATAATAGTACATCCTATTGATTCCCAATTAGACTTATATGTATCCACAAATAACTTACATTCAAATTTTAAATATTGACGCAAAGGCACACAAATCTCATAATAAGAAGATACCTTAAATCTTGAACCTATCGTTGTTGTAGCATCTATTGCTTTTTAAAAATATGGTGAATTAAAGCATTTAAAAGAATACATGAATGATAGAACTATCTAGCTCATGTTTTTTTACATCACAAAACAACATCCTTATTAAACAAAACACCTTTTAGACTAGGTTAAGAACCAAGAGTCGTTCTTGCAGAAAAATAAGAACCTATATCAATAATGGCTTTCCTTTTTTCTTTAGAGGTGTTTGGCAAACAACTTATTAACTATTTTTTAGCTTATTAACTAAAAATTATCTTTTTAACCATCTTAAAAAGTTATTGATGTGTTTGGTGAATGACTTATTGGTTAGCTTATTTAACTTCAATAAGTTGATTTCTAAAAGCTCCATAAGAGGAGCTTTTGGAGTTAGCTGTTTGCCTAATGACAGTATTGCCTTCCACTTTACTCTATTTTTGCTCTGTGTATTTTCAAAGTTGACTTTTTTTTCTGATCGCACTGAAGTTTGGAAGAATATAATAAATAGGTTAATTAAACTTTTTAATCTTTATTTAATTTTATAATATTAATTTACATTTAAAAATGTCATAATATTAAGTTTTTGAATATAAAAAGTCACATCAAATTAATATTTATAGTATATAACAACTATATATCGTATCTGTATCATACTATAATTATAGATATTTTAATTTATTAAATAATAAAATTCATACATATTATATAAAAAAACTAATATGATATAGCTCGCTGCATCATTCATATTAATAGAGAATTTAACGTTGGATTATTATTATTATTATTATTATTATTATTACTATTATTATTATTATTTTATTAAAGTTATAAACTTAATTTTTGTAAAATTAAATATCTAAATTCTAAATTCTAAATGCTTATAAGAATATTCAATGAAATACTAAGAAATATAATATTCAAGCCCCTATAATATTTTAAAAATCATACCCGCATAAGTCATTTTACACATCAACAGCTAATACTAAACAGTTAATTTTACCAAATATTTTTAATAAACAACTGATGTTATCCGCTGGTCAAATTAACTGATATAATAAATTATTAGCTAACTGCTGATAGAACAGCTAATAGCTAATGTAATATGTTGTTTGCCAAACAAGGCCTTTAACTAATACTTGTGGTACTTTATCATATCTAAAAGATATATTATGAACATCTTTATTTTTCCTTTTTTCTGTTTTACTTATTATTCCAAATAATTTCCAATCCAATCCTCTTTTGTACATCAAACGATAATTTTTTGCAAGAAAGAATATTATCTTTAACACCAACAAGATATTCTTTCATTCTATAAATTCCTCCCCTTTTAAATATTGTACTGTAAGACATATAATTATATTGTATATTCTCATCAGACGCTTGAGAAGAAGAAAAATAAATTCATGTTGGATCAGACTTACCATAAATAGAGGATGCTAAGCTCGTCAAATCTTTTTCTGATGATTCCATATTCTCCATTATAATTTTAACTTAAAAATATGAGAAAAATAATTTATTAGTTTTGTACAAAAATAAGTTCAATAATTAAAATAAAAATAAGTCACCACAATAATTAAAACAAAAATAAGTCACAATATAATGAACCAAAGAAGAAAGTTGAAACTAAAAGATAAAAGATAAAAGTCTAAAAAGGAAAATAACCCTTAACTTTGTCTTGTTAATTTTTGCATCTTTTATATCTAATATGATATTTGACTTCAATCACCACAACCAATAAAAATAAAAAGGAGAATTTACTTGTGATTTTGACGCAAAAGGAATTGAATTATATATAGAAGAAACATAAAAGAGGTTGAAAAAGGATTGAAAACATTAAAGAAAATCAATTCAAATAAGAAATATAAATTGAAATTTGTTAAAAGATTGACTAAATATGAATTGACTAAATATGAAAAATCACTCTAAAAGTTGAAGTAAGTTTAAATTTTTGTGTCCTTCTCTGAACATACTTCTTTAAAACTTAAACATTACTTCTTAATACACTATTAAATTATTCTAAACAAAATTATTTATCTTTACTTTTAAATTACTAATTATAAGATAAATTAAATTACTAATTAATAATTTTTTTAGTGGCCATCTTTAAATATACTTCTTTAAAGTTTAAATATCATTCTTTAACACATTCTTAAATTATCCTAAAATAATCACTTATCTATACTAAATTACTTATTAATAACTTTTTTTACTGTGACTCTTTAAATAAACTTTTTTAAAGTTTAAATATCACTCTTTATCACATTATTAAATTATCCTAAACAAAATTACTATTTAATAACTATTTTAGTGTCCTTCTTTAAATATACTTCTTTAAAGTTTAAAATTCACTCTTTAATACATTATTAAATTATCCTAAACAAAATTACTTACTTATACTAAATTACAAAATAATAATCTTTTAGTGTCCTTCCCTAAATATATTCCTTTAAAGTTTAAATATAACTCTTGAGCACATTCTTAGATTATCCTAAACAAAATTACTTATTTATACTAAATTACTATCAATAACTTTTTTAGTGTCCTTTAAATATACTTCTTTAACGTTT
>JAOSBP010000206.1:41465962-41487519 GCA_027563825.1 Erythroxylum mucronatum
CTTAATTGTTCCTTTTAGTTCTACTGGGATATGAATGTAAGAATCAGAAAGAATCAACCCAGAAAGATTAATAAAAACTGAGGTAAAAAATCAGCACCAAAAGATAATCCCAACTACAGGTTTCAGCATTTACTAAATTTTCCCAGTAACTATTAGCAGAATAGATAAACAAACAAAGTACTAAAGTTTCACCAACCATGTAGGAGTATCCACGATCCTGACGAATTTTCTTCAATTCTTCATCATTTTCATAATTGTCAGCATCCAATCGCCAACTAATAACACCAAGCTCTGCAAGATACAAGGAGCATTTCATGAAAACTATCTAGCATACCTGTTGCAAGTTGCAAAAATATGTTACATTGGTTTTTCTCTTGGAAAAACTTGCCTTCTAGCTGTTGCAGATTCACAAATTCTTTGGGATCCTTGTGATGGGGCAGTCTCTGATCATCCTGACTATCGTCCATGTACCATGCCTGAATCACTTCTTCTCTAGGATCCTGTTGTAACCAAATCAATAAATTGTTATTAGTCCAGGGGTCCACAGACAAACAGTGGTGTCCAAACAATAAAATAAGGATATAAAAATCCGCAATTCCAATTCAAACACAGCCTTGTAAACTTAATAGCATTTTCTTCGGTTGAATATTCTGCAACTCATCAAGACCATGACCATAATACTGATTGTTATAAGCCAATCTAACTCTTTGCACTAGAGATTCAAGGTTCATGCTTTGACTAAACCACATACATATATCATCTATGCTACACCAAAATGGACCCCTGAAACTACTAAATGGATATCCAAATGAAAAAAAAAATACATCAATTAACCAATATCATAGGCAAAAACAAAATCCAGGGGATGTAGGAAACTTTGTTACGTGATGTTCCCCAGGCTGCCATATGAACCGGGAAGCAGCCTAGAGAAAGTGTTTGGTAGTGAAGACGACAGCTAAAATGGAAAAAGAATGACGGCGACAAACAGCCCAGGTATCCAAAATAATGATTTAAGAGAGTTCAATGTGACAACAACAGCATAAAGATCTCACCATCTAAAATTTTAGATATTAAAAGGTTCACAGAATGTTGCATGAAAAAGCCCAAAATTAGCAGAGCAACCAATGAATAGCCAACAAAAGCTGGCGTTAAATTACAAAGTAAACAAAACCAAGATTAAATATCATAAATTAGTTCACTGATTCAGATACCAACGAGGGTTTAGCTCAATTATCATCAAACAAGGTTTAGTCTCAATCCCATCCAACAACTAAAGTATAAGACGTCAAAAACAAAATTAAAAAACAAAACTAGAAATCTAAGACCAAGAGAAAAGCCAATAATTAATCTCTATACAAGAGGAGAACTTGCATCGCAAATAAAATCGAAAGGAAATTACCGACCGGAACAACCATTTTCTCTCTCTCTTATCTCTCTGTTTCTTCGTTCTCTGCTTTGTGGCAACGCAAGGAAGACGAGAGTCAGACTGGTGGTGTTTAAAACGGGAAGGGGAAGCGAGCTTAATGACGAAAAAACCCTTGTCTGTTTCTGACTGCTTTGACCGCTCTGGTTATAACGAACAGAGCGGAGTTTTCAGCCAGATTAATTGCTTGGGATGGATTGAACATAGAAGGATATTATTGTCCTTTCACAAGAGATGAGGCTGTGAAGTGTATGGGCTGGTTGTATGGGCTGGTGACACAAAGATCAAGGGGAATGAATATCTGACTATTTGCTACCCAGTCCCTAAATTATTAGCCTATATTGAAAACAATATTGTCTGTTAAAATAGTATCTTATGTATTAGGAAAAGATGATATAATTAAATCTTTTTCCAGAATTTTCTTTTTTCCTTGTTCAGAAACGATTTTCAAAGATTGAATTTGGACGAGGTTAACAAGTTGATGATGGCTTTGAATTTACGTCTTTTGATTTGAAAAATAGGAATGTAAGTCACCTTTTTTCTGTTTTCATTCAAAGGAAATCAAGGACCACAAGTTAAACCTGACTCGAGGATCATTTCTGTGTTCGGATTACATGACAATGATGTAAACGGAACACAGAAATGATTTAAAGCTTCACTAGGTTTTGAGCAAGTCAAGCTCGGACTTGCCAGCTTGACTTGCTGGCATGTTTCAAGGTTGCACCTTTCACACGGTCTCTGCAAGAGTGATAAATATGTAGATATATGCTATTGGTTCGTTTGTACCCACTGTTTTATTACAGGAGTTCCACCACGTTTTTGCGTCCTTGCATGATTTTCCCCAACTAAACATATACATTACAGATGTAACAATGAGTGTTTTCTTTTCCAAGTTCAAGTTTTTAGTACATATCATGCATCACAATAAACCAGATATCCGTCCAGAACTTAATGAGCTTCAAGTGCCAATCCAACCTTCTCAGTCAAACTCTTAATATACTCCTTCCTTGCTGGATGTTCTTCCTGTGGACGATTATGCGCAGTCCACACTGGCTCTCCCACGAACAATCTCATTAACTGTTTGCATTACAAAGCAAACAAAAAACCATCAATCAACAGCTCAAATTAACTGCATTATTCCCGCTAATATCAAGAGTAATGTCATAAATTACCTTAACATAGTTGCCGGTGTCAAGAGTGAACCGGTGGTAGATTCCTGCTGGCAAAACAATAAGATCACCGGCCTTAATCCAGATTCGGATCCACCTATCGCTCTTGTCTCGGACATCAAAGTATCCACTCCCTTCTAGGCAATAGCGAATCTCTTCATCAGCATGAATGTGTTCTGTGTAGAAGTTCCTCAACTTCTCGTCATAGTTAGGAACTTTCTCTGGACATAGATCAAGCAAATCCTGCAAGATTCAAATATTTGATGTAACATTGAATCCATCATTGGCAGTATCTATTTAAATGAAGGTATTGTAGAGATCGAGAACAAGCCAAACAGCTATAAACAAGAATTTATGCAGATCATTAGCACATTACAGATATTTCCAAAATCTGGAATAAGGCTTTGCACCCTGTTTCCAATCAGTCATAAAAAGTAGATTCTTTACAAAAGATGAAAGAAAAATCCAGACTTTTCAGATGGGTTGATACGGATGCATTGTGGGAAGAACCTACTGCTTGCAAAGAAGAGTATTTTATTAGGAGTCTATTAGAGTGTTTTATTAGGAGTAGGAGTATTATTTCTGTACTAGTTTCTGTTATAGTTATGTAAATAAAAACAGCTTGAATAGGAGTCTTTCTAAGAGTCCTAAAACAACTTTTGTTTTGAAATTTAGTCCTAAAACAACTTGAATAGGAATCTTTCTAGAAGTCCTAGTTTAGGAGAAACTTGTATATTTTTTTGGCCTATATAAGGCTATTATGTTATGCAATAAAGTAAGGAAGAAGTTATCATAAAAATTAGCTAATTAGGAGTAGAGTAATTTAGCCTAATCTCGGCAGACCTTGTCCTTGACAAGTGCTGCCAGTTTTTCATCACTAAAAATAGGTTCTGCAAGGGAACTAGCGTAAATAAGAGGAAAGGGATTAAGTTTCCTCAGAGTTATCCTTGGACTCGATCCCAAGCACGGGCCCATAACAATTTGGTATTAGAGCAGGAGTTCATGGACGAAACAGGCCATTTAGCTGCAGAACAATCTTCGGTAGATTGGCAGATGGGTCAAAGGATACGGGTATTAGAGATGGGGCAGCAAGAATTGAAGGCTCAATATGCAAAGATTATCCGCATGCTAGCAAGTTTGGAAGGTGCAAACGCAAGCGAGTATCGGTCACCATCACTACTACCACGAGAAGAGAGGATCGATGAAAAACTAAGATGGAATTTCCAATGTTTGATGGCTCGATGGATCTATTGGTTTGGCTTCACAGGTATGAGCAGTTTTTCCTAAGGCAACAAACAACAGAGGAGGAGAAGGTAAGATTGGCTGCCTTTCATTTAATGGGGGAGGGCCAACTGTCGTTCTTTCAACTTGAAAAAGAAGAACCAAGGATGCATTGGTACTCTTTCAAAAGTCTTTGCAATATGAGATTTGGCCCTCACCTTAGTAACAACCCTATGGGAGAATTGGCAAACCTCAAACCGACAAGAAGCGTAGAAGAATATTGTTAGGAACCTCTAAACCAATAGGCTATAGATTTGTATATTATCGATAATAGTCAGTGTTCGACACTAAAATTACAAGGTGAATCCGTAGATCACCTTCTATACCAGAGCAAATAATGCTCCTCAGGAAGAATCGAATTCTCTCTGCCTATATTTTCTATCTTTCTTCTGCCTACCTCCTCTCTTCTCTCTCCCCCTTACATAGATCCCCTCCCTAGGTACATTCTGTTTCTAACTACTTTGCCGCCTCAGATAACTAATTTCCCTCCTAGCCACTGTTCTTCCTTCTAGAATAAATCTCTCTCTCTCCCCCGTAGATCCTAACAAATATCAATGCCAATTCCAAACACTGCTAACTCGAACCATAGGGTTTCCATGAGACCTACAAGTAAATCTATTAATGGCTAGGTTGGTAGAAGGGCTGCGAATCAAGGTGGAGATGCAATATCCTGTTAATCTTAAGGCTACAAAGAACTAAGCAAGAGCATGTGAAAGAAAATTGCAATGTATGCAGATGCAATACACCCAAGTGGTAAGAGACAGCCGAAACAGCACCCTATAGCTATCTTCGCAAATGGACAGTAGTAGTAACAACACCAACGCGAGTGCAGCCACACCTTTAGGAAGTAAGGTAAACTCAGGGGCTAAAACAACAACCTCCAGTATAGCAAGTACTTCGACCCCGATGGGAAGGCGCTTAACCATAGCGGAAATGGCTTAAAGAAGAGAAAAGGGGTTGTGCTACAATTGTGACGAGACTTATTCGGTGGGGCACAAATGTAAGCGACTAATTTGGATTGAGATGGCAAATTCTAAGGAAGAAGGGGAGGAACCAGTGGAGAGAGAACCTGAGATATCTTTGCATACTATCATTGGCATAACCTAAGTTCGAGCTTGAAGGCAAGCTCGATGTCGAAGAGGGGAGTGATGATATGGATGCATTGTGGGAAGAACCTACTACTTGCAAAGACGAGTGTTTTATTAGGAGTCTATTAGAGGAGTGTTTTATTAGGAGTAGGAGTCTATTATTTTTGCACTAGTTTCTATTATAGTTATGTTAATAAAAACAACTTGAATAGGAGTCTTTCTAAGAGTCCTAAAACAACTTGAATAGGAGTCTTTCTAGGAGTCCTAGTTTAGGTGGAACTTTTTTTTTTTTTTTGCCTATATAAGGCTATTATGTTATGCAATAAAGTAAGGAAGAAGTTATCACAAAAATTAGCTAATTAAGAGTAGAGTAATTTAGCCTAATCTCGGCAGACCTTGTCCTTGACAAGTGATGCCAGTTTTTCATAACCAAAAATAGGTTCTGCAAGGAATGGAACCAACGTAAATAAGGGGAAAGAGATTAACTTTCTTGAGAATCGTCCTTGGACTCGATCCCAAGCAAGAGCCCATAACATGGGTCATCCAAAGTGTGACAATAATTAAGGCAATTATCCAATTTTGTAACAAATTCATTTAAATTTTGATGGCAAGGAGCAAAATCTGGCAAATATATGGAAGGGTAAGCATGTAGGCCTTCCCAATCCCATAACATTGAGGTTGTGCTTGGTGATAGAAAGGAATTCATATAAAGCAGACTATATACCTATCCTTTTGTCCAAACACAGAAACTCAAATAAACCTATTTGATCACATTTCTGTTTCAATCAGCCAAAGACAAAAATATCTGACATTACAATACTAGAAACCTCTTTTCTAATTGAAAAGATTGAAACTTGAAGAAAAGAAAATAGGCTTTCATTATTTTTAAAGACGCCAACAATGAGCTATTCTCATGGGTTCAATTGCAATCAACCCAAATTTGTGGAACAAACAAAACCTCAAGAATGGCTTTACATCAATGGAATAAATGTTGGAGTTCGAAAGAGCTAAGAACATGGAAGTGGGAAGTGTGGACGCTGAAAAGTTTGCTGACTGCCTAATTGCATAAAAACTCAAAATTGGTGTACTAGAATACCAAAAGGAAAATTGTTTTAGGGTCAATCTAGTAGGCAACTTCAGCAAGACTAGCTCATCAGCAAATGCAGTCAATTTTTATACCATATGAACAAAGTAATCTAGCAGATTCTGAGTATTGCAAGAAGCAAGCTTTTCATATAAAAATCCCTCTGCTTATTCTCAATTCTATTGCATATGTAATGACAATAAAGAAGTAAAATAATTAGTCAGACAGCAAACTTCAATACCATGTAACTGTATCCCCTGGCTTCTCTAATCTTGTTCAACTCTTCATCATTCTCGTAGTTCTCGGAGTTCAATTGCCAATACAAGACTCCCAACCCTGTATGATCCTTAGGTTTTCAGAAACACTTTGGAACATCACAACTAACGAAAACCCAGATAGGTAAACAACGAGATTGTACCAGCCAATTGGTCCAACGAAACATTCTCGTTTGGGTTTCGGTGATGAGGAAGCCTCTGATCTTCGTTGCTATCGTCCATGTACCAAGCCTGCCAACGTAATAAAACCCCATCAATAACCCAACGACGAGATTTTAAAATGATTAGAGAATCGGGGAGACATGTGAGGGTTGTGGGTGATACTGAAAGAGCTCACCTGGATAGCCATGATAGGAGCTATTGACCGAGCCTCCAACTTCTAGGGAGGATTCCTTATGTTTTATTAAACAGAGGATAGTTCAGAGTTCGAGAACTATGTACTCCGCCACGTGTAGTGTTCGACCTCCTCTTGTGAATTTGTGGTATTGGCATCCGCACCTAAATAATATCACTTTTGTCATCTTCGGTTGGTCGGAGAAGAAGACAGTTTTATTGCATTTGAGGGCTGTTAGACTCCACAGGATTGCATAATCTCCCGGTTGTTATTTTCGTTTAATTTAAAAATACTAATTTTCAATTGTAAATTATAATTTCAACAATATTCTTGAAATATTATTATTTATTGTATATGCTTTTATTTTGTATCTCTCTAATATCTTTATACCAATGTTTTAAAAACTGAACCGAACTATCCGATCCGACCGAAAAAAGTTTAAACCGGTCAGTGATCTGGTTCGGTTTCACTTAATAACCTCTCTATATAAAAATCAGACGGCTCAACTTTTTTCGGTTGAACTGGACCGGACCGGTCCGGTCCGGTTTTAAACCCTTGCTTTATACCATTAGCCTATTTGATTCCTGTTTTATAGTCAAGAAATTAGGTCCTATGATTAGAGAATATAATTCAAATTGATTTAAAATTAATAAATTAAATATAAGTTAACTGAATTTTAAATTAAGTTGAAACTTAAAAATAATTCAAAAGTCAATTAATTTGAATAAAATAAGTTAATTTTGACTACAATTAAAAAAATAATACTATTTTAACATCGTCTTCTTAATCATAAACATTATATAAATTCAATTTGAATCGAATTAAATGTCAAGTCCCTGACCGGTCTAAAAGTTACTCTTTCCTCTCCATGCACGTGATAACGTACGTTTGTTTTCCTTTTCCCTATTTGCCTTACCCTTTTGGGATTAATTAAGGACAGCAGTTCTGTCTGTGTAGAATTGGTTTCACAAGTTTATGTTAAATGCAAAACGACCACATGTGTGTGGAGGATTCTCCACTATCTCAAGTCTAGTCCCAAACGAAAATGAAAACACATCCCGCACAACCCAATTCAAGTTCATAAAATTAAACAGAAACAAAGCTAAAAGGATAAGAGGAGCCCATTTCGATAGTACCACAGCCTGAATCGTCCCTTTCAAGTCTCTGTGCACAATGTACCTAAACTCATGCAGTAGTAGAATTGGTTGCCTGCTTCCTGTCATTGTTTGTCCCTGACCAAGTAAGTAGGTCCTCTGTTTCATGTTGCGAAGCTACAAGCCTCCTCAGGGTCAGGGGCCTCTCTACAGATTTCAGGATCATTTATGGAGGCAGGCCTGTGCAATCTTCTTCTTCTTCGCCCAGTGCAGGCCCACTTCTAACTGATTCATTCCAGGCCTTTGCCTTAGCCTTGGCCGTAGCCTATTTATTCTAAGGTAAGATACCTTGTAATTGGGATTGGAGCTACTTGTTCTTCCAGCCCCAGGCAGGCATGTCACTCAATCACAACTAAGACTTGATTTTTGATTTGTTTCTGATTGTTCTTCTTCTATGTATGTTGAATGAAAAGGGAAAAGAGAAAAGAGAGCTGTTGTTCTGATGGGCTGACCTTGTTTGTTTGTTTCTTAGGTTGCCTGCCTTATCAGACCCGTAACCAGAGAAAGCATGTGTGTTTAAGACAACCTGCTCCTAACCTCTTTGCCTTAAATGTTACCGAACCCACGTTCAGAGGGATCAGAGAAAAATACCAAAACCTTTTCAGCTGTCTTCATTTACAGAAAGAAAGATCACTGATGTATCTGGGGCCTGGGCCACTTTTTCTTTTTCTTTCTTATTTTCAATCATAATGTTGGGTTTTCCCAACAATTTACGCGTCTTAAGTAAATAACACATTTCTCAAATCCATTAAAAAAGAATTTAAGTTGATTAAGCAGTTAAATCTTTTAATATCAATTAGTTCTAATTAAAGATTAAAAAATCTAACTAATTTAACCAGGTCAACTGAACCAACTAATTTTTCAGTTTAATTTTTAACTTTTTGATCTGATTTATTTTCATGACTTTTTTCTTAAAAATTGACTAATTTATTAATTAATATGTCGTTTTTAATAAATTATTAAGTTTTTGTAAATCAAAATAAATAAATAAAATTGTATCTAATAATATTTTTAGTAAAAATTTAAATTTTTCGATAGACAAGGACAATATTTTTTAATAATATTTCAAAATTTTAATTTTATTCAATATTTGATTAGTTTTACGGTTTAATATTTATTGAACCTTGTAAACCTTAAATCTGTTGTCTTATTATTTTAACATGGTTGAGAGCGGAACTTGGATTCGATTAGGTCCCAGGTTTGATTCCTTGCTAGCCCCTCTTGTAAGAGCCTGGGGTAGCCGAGGTTTTACCTATGGGTGGAGACAGTAGCGAATTTACATGTACGTGAGGGTGGGCAAATGCCCACTCTCAAATTTGTTTTTTAAAAGAATATATATATACATATAGAGGTTACCCACCTTAAAAGAATGTCGTTGCCTATGGTGGATTGGATTAAAAAAAAAACTATATATATATACATTGCCCCCCCTGAAACAAATTTCTGGCTTCGCCATTGGGTGGAGAACTAGTGAAGCCCTCCGTGATGGGGTGTAGCGGCTTGGCCCTCTGACGGGGTGTAGCCACTTGGCCCTCTGAAAAGTGAGTCTGCTTGACCCGCATGTAAATTTTCCTCGAATCTACATTAAAAAAAACTTTCAGTCTAATTTTTTAAACATTGTTTCGATGTCTACAAATTAACTCTACGTCACTAATTTATTCAATAATTTTTTGAAGTACATGATTTAATTATATGAAATAGGAGGAATTGCACTTTAATTTTCATCTAAAGCCCACAAAACTGATGATTATAATCCTCACCCCACCCCACTTAATAATTTTTGCCAAAAACAATAATGTAGCTGTTGTCCAAGAACTGAACAACTTTTTGATATGTTCTTGAGGTTTGTGGGTCACAGATACAGTGTCTCTTGTATGTATTATGGTGGGTGAGATTGGAAATTTAGTACCAGAAAGAGAGAGTGAGAGAGATTGGTCAATAATGGAGGGCGAGTTGGGGAGAGATTGACTGAAATGTTGGTCCCTTATGAGACAGGAAAAAAGAAAAACCCTTTCGATGTTCAATAGCGTCTGTGTCCTCTCCTCAGTCCTCAGTTCTTTATTTACACAACTACGCAACCACACGAGTGCTGTTGCAATCAACCTGAAAACACACCCTCTGTTTTTTTGGTATTGTTAACTTTTATCCTTCTTTACCTTTTTTTTATAACCTTCGTGCATTCCCACTATTTTTACCCTTTCAACATTCCCTTTCAAAAGTAACTGCCACAGTTTTCTAGTTTGGTTGGAATCAAATTCCAGCTTACTTCCACTTCAATCTCATTCACTATTTACCACTTTGGTAGCGGTACACATGAAAAAAAAAAGAATCTCTCATGGGGTATTTTAATAAAAATTTGAATCAAGTAAAATGGATGTTTTTTTTTAACTTATGAGTGAAAAGTAAGCTTTTAAATATTATTCCTTCCTATTCAAAATAAAAGTCGTTTTAGAGGAATTTTAATTATTTAAAATAAGTGTCATTCGTAACTTTTCGTGCACTAAAATTACCCTTTAATTTCTCTCACATCTTAATTACACAGCTTACACAGATTATATTTTCAAGGCACTTCAACATGCAATTAATAAAGGTATATCAAGCATTTCATTAACTTTCTTAATAAGTGTGCATCTATCTAAAACGATATTTATTTTGAATAAGAGAGAGTATATCGGAAGTTAAACAGATAAAATAAGAGAATTAAGGTTTAAGAGATTCAACTGATATTAAATCATCATAAAATCGATAAATAATTGAATAAAAGTAAAAAATTTGAAATATGATTGAAGAAAATTGTTATTATCGATTAAAAATTTTGAATTTTAATTAAAAATATTATTAAATAAAAATTAATTGATTTATTTTGATTTATAAAATCAATTAATTTACTAAAAGTGATTGATTGACTAATAAACTAATCGGCTGTTAACAACAAAGACTATTAAAATAAATCAAACTGAAAAATTAAAAACTAAAACGACAAATTAGTTAATTCAAAGTTTTTATAGATAAATTAGTCGAATCAGTTCAATTTCTTGGTCGTTGCTGAGAAGTGTTGCGACCAATATTAAAATTAATTTTTTACGTAACCATGTCAATTATAATATATTATTATTTTGGTCTCAATTTAGCCTAAATTTTGAGTTAAGTTGAAAAATAATCAAAAAGGGATCAAACAGAATCCGAATCCATGCTTGCTTAGAGTCCTTTTAAGGGTTTTAAACTCGTAAACAAGTGAAAATGAAGACCTTAAACTTATTTGTGAGAAGTGTTGTGATAATGAGGAACAATCTAGCTAATTTTGGAGTTTGAATTATTAGGATAAACTCCATTAGAGAAGCAAACTCCTCAATGTTTCTTTTTTCTTCATCGATCATATAGCATAATTCATGATGGATCAATCTATTATAAAAATCAGGTGTATGTATGACATAAATCAGTCCAATGCTCAAGAGAAAAAGGAGCAAAATTATAAATTATTTACTTATCAAATAATTGATTTTAGAATAAGTGATCTACAAATTATTATATGTTCTTTTTTTTCACAAGGGGAAAAGACTAATACAAATTAAGTAACAAAACGAGGGCAGCAGAGGCTTGATAGATCTTCGAGGAGGAGCAAGTGGCACCCGATGGGTGTGGTAGCAAAATAGGTAACGCCCGGGGTCAACTGCACGGCGTACGTGGCCAGCCAATCTACACTGCGGTTGCTCTCTCGAAAGACAAGACGATGAACAATCGTCCAGTTCCTAGTGAGCAGAACATGGATGCGCCGGATGAGAGGATTAAAGGCCCTGGATCGGCGATCAGAGGAAGAGCGTCAATCTCCAGCTCGATATGTCGAAAGCCCTGGAACCAAGCTAAGCTAAGCTCGGTATAAATACCCCAGAGTTCCGCTGTCCACGCGGTGCATCATCCCAGCTTCTGGGCGAAACGACCGAGCCAGCGGCCTGCACTATCCCGAAACAGCCCGCCAGTAGTGGCGAAGGGAGATGAGCGCCTGCTGAAACTGTCCGTATTAACCTTGATCCACCCCGGGGAGGGGGGGGTCTCCACCTAATAAGCTGTTCCTGCCGCACGCTATTCTTCAATATTTACTTTGGCATTTCCATGATTTCCTATTGAAGACTTGCTCTTTATGGTAAATAAGACGAATGAAAAGGACCAAAATATAGGCCCAAGACACTACAACATAAAATGGTAATTGGTGTAAATAGAAGAAGCAAAGGAAAGGACCCTACAAGGCTACAAATAGGTCACATTCGTTCAGGAGTTTGGTAGACCCTCACAAAAGAGATGGACCCAACTCCCCCCCTTTGGCCAAACAGTAAAACAAAACTCTTACTTTTTCTCTAATCTCTTATGACATGTCTTTGACTTCAAACTCTCTCTCAGTCTTCAACACGCAAGGCTCTTCCTGCTCGTTTCTTTTCTTCCTCATCTCAAAATCGTCGCTTTGTCACAAACTCTTTCTAAATCTTTGCTCCTTTGTACACCCTTTTTAGTTGTTCAGAACTTCTCTGCCAGCACACGCTTGCAAGCTTGCTTAATTACTCGTCGGCTTCTCGGCAACAATGGATGTACTTCGCCGCCGCCGCCGCCGTTGCCGCCACCATCATCATCAGTTACCTACACTCACTGCCTTCACTTTTCTCTTGTTCTTCTCCGCTTCCGCGACGGCTCTCTCACATCTCGGTAAGAAATGTGACTCACTCAACTAAAAAACTATGTTAAACCCAGTTCTGTACACTTATCAAGAACTTAGAAATGAAGGTTGGTGGTGAGTAATTGTGATTCGTGTTGTGCAGGTAGTAGAGTCGAAGAGGGAGAGGAGAGGGAAACAGGAAGTGGGTCAACTTCAGTAATTGACCGAGTTCTGGGTCCGAGTAAGCGAGTGGTTGGACCAGGGTCATCACCGCCCACGTGTAGATCCAAGTGTGGCAGGTGTTCTCCATGTAAACCAGTTCATGTGCCTATCCAACCAGGTCTGACCATTCCTTTGGAGTACTATCCTGAGGCTTGGAGGTGCAAGTGTGGAAACAAACTCTTTATGCCTTAAGTTAACGAAGAGAAATAAGAGAAGAGAGCAAAAAATGATGTTATATAGCTGCAGATAGGGAAATTATATTATTTTTACAGTGCAGAAAGAAAAGGTTATTATGCTCTACTGTTTGGCTTGCTGTTTTGAAGCTGAAGCTCCAATGTCTGATAAAGATGGAGGCTTTTGTGCTTCTTTTTGAAGCCATAAATATCATCATTTGGACACTGGATAAGGAGCTTTGGGAATGTAAGTTGTCGTAGAGATGTGAGAATACCACGAGGGATCTCTGTCTCTCCCTCTTTCTTTAATGATCCTTTTCTTTCTTTTATTTTTCTTTTTTGAACTTGCATCGATGCAAGTTTATTACTTTGTTATGGGGCAGATTGGAACTAAGTATAAGGCTGTAATCTTTAAGTGAACTTCCCTAGAAAAATTATAGAATTCCCTCTTCTTCTTCATGCTAATTACTGAACATGAACACTTGCAGTGAACTTCCCTAGAAAAATTATAGAATTCCCTCTTCTTCTTCATGCTAAATACTGAACATGAACAGTTGCAGTCACAGGAACTGGCAGTCCAAGAGATGAGCAGAATTTATGAGGAATATAAATATACACGTAACTTGGCAAATATATGAACATGGGAATCAGAGAATAGAGATGGAGGGAGAGGTTAAATTATTGTTTTGAGATGGAACGGAATTGGAAACAAAGGAAAAAGCTTAGGACAGTCCGATCAAGGACATTTTGTGTCTTCCCTTTTCCTCTGCAATCTGATTTTTAATCTGTTTTTCTGTAGAAAGACACCTTTGGCTTTTCCCCAGGTATTGCATTGAACCTTAAATTCCACTTATGAACCTAAACTCCATCAATTGTATTTGATTTATTAATATTGTATGCTGTATATAAATCTGATTAATGATACTATGTGTTTGCTTTCTACACAAAATTTATAGATTCTAATTCTACTATTTAACAATTATCTATTTAAATTTTTTAAAAATAATTGATTATCATTAGAAAGAATTTTTTTTACTCAATATAAAATTAAAAAAAAACAACTGATTTGTATGAATTTTAATCAGTCTCTTAATTCTATTAAACACTTAATTAGTAGCCATATCAACCTATGTCTTGATATAATTAGTTGATGATTACTTTTGCATAATCCCTCTGAGTTACAAGTTCTTTCTACGCCAGATTCTGACATTCCACACAGATTGCCTTATTCTCTTAGAACTTGGATTTTTCTTTTGCATTACCTGCACAGAAATTAACACTTGCCATTGAAGCTCATCGCCTTGAAAGAAGTCTTTTGACAATCTTATCCTGAATCAAAATACAGACACACGAGTGAACAGGTTTTGACGTCTGAACATGGAGTAAATAGTAATGGAGGAAGACGACCCCACCCTTTGATTGTTGTTTTTCAGTAGGCAAAGCATGTAGGTTCCTTCCAAGTGGTGCACTCTTCTTCCTCCTCCTCCATGTATTGTAGATGACAGAAAGTTGTAAAAAAACAAAAAGATTCTGCATACGATCCCTTTTCCTTGTCTTCACGGCATTCCATTCCATACTATTCCCTCTCTGCAGGAATCCAAACTCTGGACGCTGTCAATAAGGACGAGGACGATCGATCTTTCCTTGTTAAAATCTTCTCCAATGTGAAATTACTTAGGCTTGTGGGGCCGTTAAGGTATTTGTTCTTATGCATTCATCTTAAGAAACAAGTCAAAGTGAAATAATGTTGTGAAAAAGAAATATAAAAGATGAGTTAGGCCTCGTGAAAAGACAAATGAAGAAATTTTTATTGAAAAAATACATTTAACCTCGCTTTTTATTATTATGCCCTCCTTTATTTTAAAAATGGATATTGTCCCTTTAACTACCGGTCAAAGGATTTTATAATTTAAAAAGACTTTTCTACTCCTATATCATGATGACATCACCATATCTATACATGTATTTTTTGAACAAAAATACTCTTTGTCTTTTACCGACTAAAATACATTAAACACTCATATTTTTTGCTTTATTTCATTATGTCCTCTATTTTAAAAATAAAAATTATTTTAAGTATGAATTACATTTTGATCGTTAATAAATAAAAGGAAAAAATTATTTAAAATAACATTGTTTTCACAATTGTACTTCATGATTGTTAATTTATTAAAAAATTAAAAAATAAAATTTATTTGTTAACCAAAATTAAAAAAAGAAAGAAAATTTATTGAAGATGTCATTTTTTTCCATAGTTGTACGTTTTAACTTTAATTAATAAAAATTTACAAATTTTTGTTTATGAGTTACCTTCTCACCATTACTTCAAAAAAAGAAAAATATTAAAAACAATTGAAATTTTCATTTTCTTCAAAATTATTACAGTCTGAGATACTTTTATCTTTAAAAAAAGATTTGGAAGTAAGAACTATTTTTCTGTTTAAAGAAAAAAAAATGCAAAAATCCATTCTAACTCTTTAAAGTAAAAAACACCTTGAAGCATAATAAAACAAATATTGCCATATTGAAAAAAAAAACATAATAACAATCTTAATAATATCATTAGCTCATCAATTCTTCAAAAAAAAGGCAAATAATCACATATTTTTGCTTTGATCCAAATAGAAATATCAAAGTTAATCTTTGATAGTTACAAAAGGACTATTAATATTTCACGGGATTAGCTTCAAAAGTTACCAAAGTGCTATCCATATTTCTGTTTGTTCCGGATTAGCATATGAATAATAAATTAAATATCCAAGCAAAAGACAATCCATAATACTGAAACTATAGTTAAAAGCTAAACTTTTCCAAATCAAACAGTTAGTGGTGTTTCCCATTTTTTGGACCATCATCCCTACAAAAATGCACTCCAATAGAAGATTGTTGATCGGAAAACAAGTATTCACCACTTAGATTGATGCATCTCAATCTACAAAAATTAAGTGTACAAGTGTGAAAAAATGTGAAATAATTATGAAAATAATTAAATACAAATAATAAAAAAACACTATAGGTGCAGGTTTTGATTGTTCACTTGTTCTAGGTGAAGGTTCTAATTGTTCGCTTGTTCCACTAGTAGTAACACTTCTTTGAGAATTATCAAATTCCTAAAAAACGCACACATGTTAAAAGAGAATATATATTGAATCATATAATAACAAAGGTTAAGTGAAGTAGACCTTGTCAAAAGGAATAAATGAATGCATGTCTGAACACCCAATGTCATTCCATACTCCTATTCTACACAAAGGCCCTTTTTTTCTTTGCCCAACCATTATTTGCACCTCTACTTTGTCCTTTGTCATTTCCTCTACGCCTTCCCCTTCCTCTACCACTTCCCCTTCCACACCTCCCTCTTCCACTTACTACTATATTCTTAAAACTTTGCAATTGATTCAAGGGATTAATTTAACCAATATTTTCATAATTAGCATGCTCAGGTTCAGCACTTTCATTTTACACAAACTGAGACTCTGAATTTTCAGCTCTTGGAGCATCCTACATATATAAAGTAAAAGCAACTACATACATAAAGTAAAAGGAAAGTAAATTAGAATTTTGTATAATACACATATTTAGTAAAAATAGGTCTAACAATCAGGACAGAACAAAATACCTGTTCTACAACATATTTTTTAAGCTTCCTATTAGGATGAGGGGGGTTTTTACACGTCTTTAAAATGTGACCTTATTGTAAACAATTTTTGAACTTCTTGCTATATCCTTTTTTGGTTACCCTTTCAATGTCTACAATCTTTTCTCTCTGCTCATCAACACTTTTCTTCCTAGCATTTTTAGGTCTTCCTGGTCTTCTTCTAACATGTGGCAGGTCAATTGGTTATGAACTTAATTGTACCCACATACTTTGGTCTGGAATTGGCATGATCACATGCTTGTATGTTATCTTATAGCTTGACACAATGTAGTAAGGATCTGCCAAATCATCTGCTTCAACATTATTTGAATGAAGTAATGTTGAAAATGTATGTGGACAAGGAACTCCAGTGATATCCCACTCCCTACAGATGCATGTCCTGCCACTTAAGTTAACCATATAGTTATGATTATAAATTTTGACATCCCAAATCCCTTGCCCAGCATACAAAGCATCATAATCCACTAATTTTTACCAGTTTTCCTTTAACTCTTCACTAATTCCAGGACAAATCTTTCCCTTAACCTTACTATTCCATTCTCTTTTTTTTGTTTTGTATATACACATAATCATCCTTCTAATGCTCTCCATCGTAGTTAAAATTGGCTGATCTCTTGCAGCATTTATATATTTGTTGAAGCACTCACTAATGTTATTACTTAGGATATCACACTTACTATGAGTGGCCAAAGAAACACTTTGCCCACAAATAAGGTGGAATCTCAGAAAGCCATTTATAAGCCTAATCATCAACAACTTGCATTTTTAGCATTTTCATATTGAATCCATCTTCAGTGTAAACCCTTGCAGTAGCCCAAAGGATGTCTCTAAGTATCTTGTCTTTGAATCTGAGCTTAAAATTAGCATAGAGATGTCTTACACAGAATCTGTGTTCAACTTCTGGAAACATGTTCTCAAATGTTTCAACAAGTTCCTAGAAAAAGACAAGTGCACACATTGTTATACAGAATAATTGAAATGAATAATGTAAATGGAATGAACAGTGCAAATGCATTCCTTTTGTTTATCTGAAATGAAGACAACTCTTTTTTCCATTGGAGAGCCAATTTGTTGAGTTAATAGGTATAAAAACTAAGACCAACTATCTTTGCATTCTGATTCCACACAAGCTATAGCTAAAGGGTACATTTGGTTGTTTGAATCTCTTGCAACTGCATACAATAAATGACCCTCAAAAGCTTCTCTCAGATGGCACCTATTTAAACCTATCACAGGTCTACAGCCCTCCAGAAATTCATGTTTTTGTGTAGAAAAATAGTTTTTTTTAATTGAATTTCTATTCATTAAAAGGACTTCAAATTATATAACAGTAAGTGATCTAGGATTCTCTCTACTATTGTAGCACAGGAATCTCTCAACCTAACATATTGATCTTTGAACTCGCCTTAGATCAATTTAAATGCTTGTCTCTTTGCTCGATGAGCTTGCTATGGAAAAACATGAACCCTGAATTTTTGTTTCACAATCTTTCAAAATCCAGTCACATTCTACTTTGGGTCATCAACTAACTCTATGATGAACTGGGTTGCCAGCCATTTGGAATTTGCAATTTTGTTTCTATAAGACCATTTATCCTTGTGACGATTACCTTTTATAGATTTAACTTGCATGGTTGTAGTTTTTTTATAGTAGCTTGCATAAATCCTCCATCCACAAATCTTTTTACAGATTGCGGTAATCTTATCTTTTTCGTTCTTTTTGAATTTCAACTCAAAACCGTTCCTGATTGAGTACATTCTAAGTGCCTTCCTGTAAATAATTGCATTTGAGAAAATTAACCCTGACAAAATCTCAGGATTATCAATGTCCTTCTCATTAAACTCATGAAAAGAAATATCATTTCCCTCATCTAAAGACTTAATTGCTTCTTCTAAACTTTCATTATCACTTATGTGGTCAAACTCTATGAAGTGATCATCTCTCTTTTTAATTGTAAAATTAGCATAATCATCAGCTATGAGACTTACATATTCAGCATAATCTCCTAACTCAATGTTAGGTGGTTGTCCCTTACTTTTGTTATAATCTATGGGATCACAAGTGTCACTTAAATTATCCCCATCTAGAAAATATTCAAGATCAGATCCATAATCAGTGGACTCATCAGATTGTACAACATAGGTGTTGTCTGATTCATCAGATAGAGAATCAATCAAACCCTCAATTTCTGCCTTGTTACTTTCTAAACCGTTAGTTCCAGGCTTCCAGCTATGTTTTCTCCATCATGCACATGTTCTAAACTCTCGTGCAAATTCACTTGATCATCTACAGTACTCTGGTTGTTAGATATATTTTCTCTTGAAGTTTCATCATTAATACCGCACCAATTAGGTTGTTTGTTTAGCTTATCAATCAAGTCTCCAATGTAAATCTTAATATAAGGTTCATCCTATAAATACCAAACATCGCAAGCATAATGTCATCATTATCTAGATTCCTAAATCCTGAATCTGACATATTAAATATTAATAGGGAGATTCATTTCCTTTAGAACATGTTGTAGCTCAATGATTGGCATATAATTAGGATCAATTCTAGGTAAAAATGAAACTTCACCTCCCATATAATGCCAATCTGGATTTTTCTTAGACATACCACCATACTGTAGTTCTTAAGTGAACATTTTTCAACCAATCTTTTGCTAATTGATAAACTAATAAAGACTAGAAAAAAAAGTTAGTAAAAATACATAGAACACAAAAATAGGGTTTCAAAATACACAAATAAACATCGCAAAAATTTAACTAATTAAGCTCGTGTTACTAATTAAGATACCCATCTTTAATTTTATATGTTTCTGGAAGCATAATGTAGAATGTGAAACATGTTATTTTGTTGTTTTTATGAATTGAGTGAGAGTTTGATACGTTAATCGTCAACCTAATAAATTTTGCTTATTAAGGTAAAATAGAGGTGAAGTATAAATAAAGCTATGCTATGTCCAATATAGATGAGTCTCCTTAGAAAGGACATAAAAAAAGAGTAATCAAGGGAAAATAGAAGGTTTCCAAATTTTCAAGCTATGTTTTTCACATTCAAAAGTTCAGAGTAATCAAATCATAATTTGTAAAGAATTAAGGCCCAAACATCTACTGTGAAAAAGATAAAAGCAGAAAAAGGGAAAAAAATCAACCAAAACAGTACCTAAATCACTTGAAAATGTAGAATTTCATGCAAACTCCGTGAAAGATGAGCTTTAGTACCAAGAGCTCCAATCATACAAGTAAATGCCATTGTAGAATATATACTCAAAAGCGTAAGAACCATAACAAAAACAAACAGTAAAAGCAAAAAAGACGAAAGGGAAAAAGTAACTAATAATACTTCAATCATTTTCTTAAGAAACAGACTTGAGAGAAATAGGGGAATTAACCGGATAGAAAGCTAGAGCCGGAGAGAGAGAATATTGAAGAACAGAGAGAGGAAAAGGATGGGATCGAACTAAAAGAGTAAAAAACTCAAGGTAATATGGGCAGATAATAGCATTTTTTTAGCCAAGAAAGTTGAGTGGAGATAGCAATAAAAGGAAATGGATTAAAAAAATCTTTTTAAATTCAAATGGGACAATAAAATACAAGGAGGAGGTTAAATGTAAATGAGTTAGCACTTCAGAGCCTATGTCTCATTTTTTGTGTACCAACTCTATCCTATTTGATCTCAACTATCTATTTTTATGAGTTCCACGTAAATAGATGGTTGAGATCAAATGAGATAAGGTTGACCAAAAAAAATGGGCATGAAATTCTCTGTCCCCAAATTTATGTACCAACCCTGTGCCACTAAATTCAAGCCATTCATTTGTGTGAGTCCCACGTAAATAAATAGCTTAGATTTAATGGGTACATAAATTTGGGGACAGATCCCGTAAGTTAGGCCTCGTGAAAAGACAGACGAAGACATTGGGATGAAATTCCGTGAGCACTTTCATAAATATCTTCTGATGGATTTGATTTGATTGATTGATTTAAAGAACAAAAATTGGTGGGATCCCACCAGTTAATGCTTTCTTATATAATATACATTATAATATGTAAAATTATTTAACCACTTAATAGAAATGTTGAAATAAATAAATATTAAAAAGGATATTTTGACACATAGGATATTATGTAAATTCTTAAGCAATTTATATATAAGTAGAAACTAAAAAGTGATAATTAATTGGCAATAGTAAGACATTCATTTTTAATTAAATTTAGTGTATATTTACATTTAAGCTCTAAATACAAGTTGAACTTATAATGATATGACACATCACTTGAGAATACGAATATTTTGTACATTATGAAAAATGTGCAAGACATGCATTTTATCACGTATTCTGCTTTTTATTACTACCATAAATAAATATACAAGTTGCCCCTTATTAGTATTATTTTAATTATTATTATCAAATTATATAAACATTGATTGAGTCGAATTGCATATTTAATATTAACAATTATATGATATCTTTCATTTTCTTGAACGTACAACACATACATATATGATATATGTCACTTATTAATTTATTATTATTATTAATTTCTCACAATAATACTTATCTCGAAATCATCTTATAATAATGAAAAATCAGAGCTTATAATAAAATACATATAACCATTCCTTGGATTTCTCATCATATTCCAAAACACGAACAATTATTTCCTGGAAAGAGGGAGACAAGTTGACAAAGGTAGGGAATGGAAGAGAGTGTTAAAATGTTAAAACCAAAGCAAAGAGCAGGCAAGGCAAGGCAAGGCAGGGTTGGCCATCATAGTCAGGTCGCCCATTCTTGGCCATCTTCTTCTCAGTACCTATAATTCAGGCAGCTTCGCTTCGGGTTCTCTGTTGAGGAAGAAGAGATAAAAGAGAAATTATTTCGAAGCGATGTTTGATTTGACACTCTTGTTGATCTGAAGGTGTAGGTGAGGACGTGTATAGGATAGGCCTTTCCACACTACTTACTTCTGCCTCTATACAAATTTCAAAAGTCCTATCGCTCCTAGACTTCTAGCTAAGCTCTTTGTACTGTTGCACCTTCATGCGTA
>JAOSBP010000206.1:41501163-41519046 GCA_027563825.1 Erythroxylum mucronatum
GAGGTCATACTCCCTCTGGCTCATGCATTCGAACTCGACCACACCACGCAATACCGTCTTCAATGCGAAATATCGTCGATTCTCTCCACCTTCAAGCAAGTGACGACCTGGCCAGGCAGGGACATCTTTAATCACCTCCAGCACCATATCTGCGAGAATTCAGAAAAGGTTAAAGATCAGTCACACCCAGCTTTAGATCTTTTCAACTTTTGTTAGTGGCTTAGTGCCTATTTAACTTTCTCAAATCCCAAAATGGAAGAAGACCCACCTCCAATTCTGTTTTCACATTTATAGAGGAGAAGACAAAAAGTAAATGAAAACTCACTCTTTTTCTTTTTTGTTATGGTCCCAGCTACATGCCTGCTCTTCATCTTCAACATAACCTGCAAAGAAAGAAAGTTCAAAAAGTTAAAGGTAAGGAGAAGAAAGAAAGTAGATCCATTAATTTCATCAGCTCAGCTTTTAACTTTTTCCCTTAAATCCCCTCTTTCACTTCATTAGAACATACTCATCATGCCCAAATAATTTAAATCATTTGATAAATCAATGAACAGAAAGAATACCGGATTACAACATCATTAGCACCAACCTGATTCATTCTGTTTATATAAACAGAAACTATTTTCCAATGAAGGTCACCTGCATTTATCATAAAACAGAACAGATCAATTTAAGAACCTTTCATGGCGATGATTATACAAAAAGAAACTATGAAACGAACACCTACCTTTGCGGGTGCGTTTGAGGAGTTCACAACCTCTCGCCAGATACTCTCTGCTACAGATGCCTAGGAAATTCTCTTCAGGCACAAGCTCACCGCTAAAACTACCATTAGAACTACCATTACTGCCGCCGCCGCCTACACCTATCCCCTTTTCCACCGGAATCACCGCCGCGATGTTCCACACTTCCTTTAATGCCCTTGCCTTGAGGGTCGCTGCCCCACGCAAAGCTGCAATGAAACCAAGCTAAATAAGATCATCAGAACACAAATGCGCGCACTGAGATTTAATTGGCAAAAGGAAATTTTGATTGTTTTGAGCCATACCCGTTGCTGCTGCGGCTGTCAATGTCATTATGTCACCGGCAGAGCGGACATTAACGGCGGAGCCGACCACGGAAGCCAGGAGCTCACGCTCTGCACCCATGGCCTCTGCTGCCTCCACACACTGTGCAGCAACCAACGTGGCAGCCGACGCCACAGCCATGTCAGTCTTTGCCATGTGTTCATCCTTCCCCGAGCCCGAAGAGGCGGCAGTAGCGGCAGCAATGGCGGCAACAGCTGCAGCTACTCCGGCGACGGAAACAGCGGCATGAAGCTGGGCATTATGAGCTCTGGCCTCCTCCTTTTTCTTCTCCCTCCTATCCTTAAGCCACCGCCCCACAGTCTTACCCCCTCCGGGAGCCGCAGTCATGACTGTGCCACCTGGTGTGGTGGCGGGTGTACGGAATTGCGTATTAACGGTGTTGTTCGAACGGCAATACTACATACCACAAACGCGGGAAACCGAATTTAGCATTATCCCCTTAAAAAATCACCATATGGTTCTCTCAAGTGCTTTTCATCGTACACGCCAATTAGATAAATTCTATCGTTTTCTAAAAATGTTCAGGTTGTCAGTCAACATGTTCACGCCCGTCGAAATCTTTACAGGCTTAACTAATTTCAGCAAAGGAACAACGCAACAACCGCTAACAACCCAATAAACCATTTAGCCACATCAGTTCGCCATTAAAGATCATAAAAGGAAGGACAGACCCAATAGGTGTCGGACAAGGTTAACTAGGTAATTACATAGAAAGTTGGAAATTGACACGCATTAATTACTGAGTCAATGGCTGTTCTGTAAATCTAAACCAGGAAGAGAAGACAAAAAAGAAACAAAGACCTTAACATCAAATGAGCTTGCTACATCCAGTTCATCGCTTTTTTGTTAGTTTTAAAGCAAAAAGTAGAAGAAATTAAGTTTTCTTTACAACAAAGCAAAGCATATTTTCTTGGATATACATAACAAATTACTCATTAACATACCTTCAAAAGGGACCGGAGATGTATAATATTATAGACGACCAATCGAAGGGTGTGAAATCATAAATTAAAGAGACGCATTGGGTTGAGAGAAAGTCTGAGATATGTTTTCTGACGACTATGTGGGTCAGTGTGGCTCAGTAAATCGTGCTTTGTGGACAAAAGGAGCAAAAGAACAAACACAAACACACAAAAGAACAAAAACCCATCAAATCTTTGAACGCCATCAGACGATTTCTGAAACGTGAAGCCATGAATGATAAAGCGAGGTTTTCCGTCTAACCTTAACGTCGTCCATTTCTGACGGAGAAACCGGAGGACTGTCCGTTAAGGAACCGTTAAGAGGGCCACTGCTGTGTGATAACCGTCCTGAAGTGCGTGGGGATACCTCCTGCTGCATTTACACACAAAAAAAAGAATGTATATGTTATACATATGTATGTTTGTTTGAAGGAATAGTAATAATAGTTTTGATAACTGAGAGGGAAGGGCCCTTAATTTGCTAATATCTTGAAGAGATACAAGTGTAGCAGAGAAATCATTATGGGGCCTTTAGTGGAGAAGCAATAGATGGAATTTGAGATGTAAAGCAGAGAGAGGGGCTGCTGATAAATGGAGGGTGGAGGCCAAAGAGTTTGAAGTTGGAGAAGATGAAGTAAACTGAAAAGAGAAAAAAGAACACAAACAAAATCCGAAGAGTATGTGCTTAGCAAAGCATTGTAAATCCCCTGCAAATGTTAATGCCAGTTTGATTTTGAAAGAACCAATCTTTTCAACCCAATCTCTTCACAGAGCAGAAAAATTACAAAAAAAAGCGTCAAACCAAAACGCAACTTGTTAAATAGAAGAGTTTGTAACCTAATAAAACACAAATCTTTACTGTAACGTCGAAAACACTAAGAAACGTGACAAAACACCAGTTAGTTTGTCTCCATCTTTTGATCTTTTCACTGACACACACAAAGATCAAACCAAAAAAACAAAAAAAACAAACTCACCGACTGTGACATGATTCTTTCCATGACCATCTGTGAAGTCTCCGTGGAAGCAAAAGAAAATGGGTTCCCAGAAACGATTGCACTCTCCTCTAGTTCCCCGGCAATATCTTCCTGTATAGCAAGGCCACTCATGGTCTTAGAAAGAACCATTTGTGATGGTGGTGCTAGAGCTTTAGAGACCTCCAAAGCCGAGACACTCCATGAACGGGAGAGGAACTCCATAGGCTCTCTCGGTGTCTCCGGTGGCCGGAACGGGTTGGGGTCGGGTCGCCACAGTTCATTCATTGGTTTACTCATTTTTAGAAGTAGAGAAAAAGGAAGTGAGGTCTGGTTTAAGTGCGGTTTTGTGGAGGACTTAAATGGGAAGAAGTGGTGATGCTTTATAAGGTGAAGGTAATAGAATAAAAATAAATTGTATATATATGCAGCAATCATTACTGTGGTTGTGGGTAGGGCAGGAAGATTTACAATAAGCCAGGCCAGCCATTTACTCATGACCTGTTTAAAATTAAATAATTATGAAGTAAATAAATTTTGTTACTTAGAGAAAGATGAGACAAATTCCGCAAAAGGAAATTGCTTTAGATTAAAAAGAACCAAAGACAGAAATCAAATTAATAACAAGAAGACAAAGTTAGAAGTTAAAGTAATCTTTCTTTTATTACGACTTAAACCCTTAATATTTATATTATATTAATATTTATTTATTATTTTTATTATATGTTTTTTCTTTTTTCTTATTTAATTATTGTTTAAACCAAAAAAAAAGGAATATTTCACACTCGGTTATTACAAATTAAATCTGGATATGATTGTGTACCGTGTACTTGGTGTATTAGGGGTGTCGAAGTCGAAGGCTTGAAGTCGGGTACAATACTTTAAAATGAAGAAGCTCGCCCTTGGACTCTTCAACTGGCGGTGAAGGGGAAGGAGAATGTAATTGCACGCGCCAGAGGTCAAGTAAGTGACACTGCATTCTGCTTCTGCTGGTATTTAAATCGTACGGAAGGATTTCCTTTCCCCAGTCACACACAGGAAGGAAGCATTCCACGGATCGATTGGTTGTTTTGAGGTTCTATTTTTATTTCTTTTCCTTTTTTCAATTTATAAATTTTCAAAATAAAAGTATCCTTTCTAGTGAATGATATAATTAAAATTTAACAATTTATTACTTTTGAAATAAATTGTTCTTTGGTGTTCAATTTGTTTGTATAATTTCACATAAACCATAAAAATACATAAATAAAAGTATGATAAGAATTTGAAAGGTGATTTAGTTTACACAACTTAGGACCCGCCTTCCATAATCGTTCACTTAAGGAATTAGTGATAAGAATTATAATGAATACGATGAAGAATTAAAATAGATATAATTTATATTTCTCGTTATATTAAAGATATAGAGTATTGTCCGAAAAAGGATATAAAAATATTGTTCATTGAATCATAATATATTACTAACCATCTTTTTTTATTTCTTATCAATTCCTTTCTTCCCTTACCAACTGATTTAAGAATTTCAAATTCGAATTTAAGGGACGGTTAGTTCGCATGGGAGAATAGTAATAGAAATGAGAATGAATATAGTGAGGAATAAGAATGGATATTATCATTATAATTATGATTGTTGGTTAAGTGAAATTAAATGATTATATTATTATTGATAATGGTTGGTTTGTAAAAAAAATAAAAATAAAATATTATTATATTTTAATTAATTAACAATATTTAGATATAGTTAATTAATTACAATATATTAATTAATGAATAAATTATATCTTAATTAGTTTTATTGTAACTAATTTATTTATTTTTAAATTAATTATAATGTAATTAATTAATAATTTTAATTAATGAATTAATTATATTGTAATCAACTAATTAGTTATATTCTGATTTATTATAATGTAATTAATTAATTATATTTTAACTAATTAGTATTAAAAAATTTAAAGAAAAAGAGTCACTACTAAAAAATGAGTTTCATTCCTCTACTAAATGGAGGGTATAGAGGATTCCCCAAAAATAGGATATCAAACTTTTACCACTTACTTTTCATTCCTTATCTATTAACCCCTTCCTAAACTCATCAACCAAGCACTCCTTAAATTGAAGATTGTTTTCTTCTTCTTGTTTTATGACTTAAAGGATGATATTCCATAAGTGTAATTACATTAAACCTGTAAAATCTAAATTAAATCGAATTATCATCTAATTCCACTAATTAATCAAATAATTTATTTAAAGCAGGTAGCTTTTTGAATTATTATCATAGATTCACATAAAATATATTTAAAGCGTAATTTGAAAATATAAATTATAGTTTGTATTAATTATTTTTTATTGGGCCAAAATGGTTTAGAACCTATACCGATTGTTAGTAAGCATTTATTATATACAGCAACCTGCAAATGCTTGATGGCCACAAGAGAGACCTATAATTTCCACGCAAAAAACAAAAGGACGTCGATAAATACAAGTCAAGCTAACAATAAATGATGTGTAAGTGACTCATGCAAGATTTGTGCATGTCATTAATATTTTCCAATATTTAATTGTTAATTATTACGAATTTTTTTGACAAAATGTTAAAAGTTCAATCATTTTTGGTTATGATATTTTAGAAATAAATAGTTTGATCACAATCTTTACCAATATAAAAGGTTTAAATGGTCGAGTAATCTTAACTAATTCATATTGCTTTGTTGTGATATTATACATGTTAAACTGATAATTTATATATTAAAGTTATCAAAATTTTAATTTTTAAATATTATTAATATTATTTTAAATATAATTTGATATTTTAATATTTTATTTAAATAATATTATAATATTACTAAAATAATTTTAATTATATTTAAAATAGAGAATAAAAATAGTAATAAAGATAATGGTATAAATTTTTAATTATGTTTTAAAAATTATATTAATGATTGATTAATTTTAACCGGTTTATATTATTTAATAGTGATATTTTATAACTTAAATTGATGATTTATCTATTAAATTTTACTAATTTTTAAAATTTTAAAAATTAGAGCATTATTAATATATATTTTAAAAATATTAAAATATAATATGACACATAAATATGTTATAGAATAACTAAATTTTTTAGTAGGCAATCCTACAGCTGTAGGGAGTGCATTCAGGACTCATGCTGGTGTGGGAGCGAGCATGTCTTCGAGTGATAGTTGACATGGACTCGCTAAAAGTTATTAACATTCTCTTCTCTTTTGTTAGCGATATAATTGACATTAATTTTTTGGTAACAAGTATTTTCGAGAATTGATATTTCGAATATAAGAGATACAGCTTAAGCATACATATTGAAAAAGGAATCAGTATACACATAGACTTGCTATCTTAGTTTCCTTAACAAGATCAGGTCTGCATATTTTTCCAGGAGCCTTTAACGTGCGTTACGGAAATATTGCATCAAAATATGAATAGAGCTCCCAGCCGTAGAACCCCAAGTTGCTTTTGTTTCATTTCCTTGTACACAAAAATAAAATAAAATGTTTTAGAGAACGTAAGACTTGTCAAAAAAGAGTCAAAGCAGAAGAACGTAGTATGGGCTATGGAGTGTGTAGGGACTAAGTGTAATAAATGAAAGAGGGACCATGTCTACAAGGGAAAGCTCCTTGGAAACCTGCGAACGAGGCACAAGCCAACGAATTGGTAACTAATCATTGGTTAGCACATAACCCCCACATGTACTAAGCCTCGAGCTTGTGTTCTGTTCCTGCGATAAGGCATTCCAATAATTCATTAGAAAATAGCTTAGTGTAAGCACAAAGTAACATTATCGAGTGATCTAAACACATTTTGTATAGCTTATAGATCCCTGTTTTCTAGTACATGTACTTCAATTAACAAGTCCTGAATAATATAAAACAATACAGAACACATATACATCTCTCGATAAGAAGAAGACAGAAAGATATAGGTCAACCATGTGCTTTTGTCAACGACCTTCCTACAATTAATGCCAAACAATGCCAATGCTCATCCTGGCGAGCAATCCTCGCGTAAAAAAAAATTAATTGGCATCGTCTTCAATGTTGATAAATTTAAAATTCTCAAAATTTTTATTAAATAAAGAAGATTTAATCCCTACAAAACCTAATCTTAGGAGAAAACGGAGGGGACCCCATTTGGAAGATGACGCTTCCCTCTCACATTCCTTAAATTTCACACTTCCATGGAGACAACGAGCCCCCAAACCAAGTCAGGAACTGGTCCAATCTCCATCTCCACCTCCATCTGCAGCTCCGTCAACAGAATGCCACGTGGGATCACTAATCTATAATAATGGAGGGAGGTTGAACTTGAACACCTGCTCTTCACTCTTCAGCATTTGCCTCGGGCTTCGGCTTTCCCCAAGACGGACAAGGTGACAAGACCAACAGAAAAAAGCAAGAGAAAGAGCCCCGTCTCCTGACCAATCCAATACACACGTTCGTACAGATGAAATAATGCACTTGTTTAATCAGACCCTTTAACCCTACCGGTACCAGTGATTCTCTCTGTCTCCGCTCGTACTAGTTTTTTTTTTTTTCTTGACCCCCTTGGTACTTAACTACTTACCAGTCTCTACTGTTTGTTCTAGCTAACAAGGCGCGTGTCTCGCATGCGTGGCTACGTCATCATCTTTCTCTTTTTGGTTTCTTCTTCATTTAGTCGGGAGTCTCCGTTTCTGTATCAGACCAAAAGTTGATTAAAGCTAGAAAGAAAACAGAAGACTACCACAGCCTTTTTTTCTTTTCCTTTTAACTGCACCATCTCTTCTTCTTTTGTTTCTTACCCATTATTGACATGAAAACCAAGAGCAGGGAGGATGATCCAAAATTGATTGAAGTAGCTTAACTACATGAATTAGTACAGCTTAACATTGATTGTGTTTCAATTAACAGGTCCTGAATAACATAAAACAATACAGAACACATATACATCTCTTGATAAGAAGACGACAGGGAGGTATAGGTCAACCATGTTCTTCTGTCATCGTCCTTCCTAAATAATGTCAAACAATGCCGGTGCTAGGCCATGCTCATCATGGCTTGATATCCTCACATTTGCAAATACGATCCTTAGGAGTGATTTGATAATTTTTCAAGAAGTTCTCAAAATGTTTGAAATTATTGGAATTGCATGTTTTGGACATACTAGGATTCAAATTGAGACACGTGAAGTCATTAATATTAGCACTTGATTGATAAATTATTACGTCAAAAGGGTATTTACATTTAAACAATATACAAAAATTATAAAATCAGAGATGACAAATTAAGGTTAATTTAATTTAAAAATAACATGTTTAATTTGATTTAATAAAGTATTGGGTTATAATCACGTAGACTGATTAAAGTTAACTATATAAGATAGCATTATTTGGATATAATTATAAACGATAATTCGAGTTTGCTATTTTCTAAAATTAATCAGTTAGATTTATATAAATTTAACTTTGACTAAAAATTAAATTAAGATTCGATTTAAAAGTATCAATGAACTTATCTTTATTTAAAATAATATTATCTTAATTTAATTGTCTAAAATGATATTATTTTAAAATCTTCAAATATAAAGATATGAGTTTAATTGAATTACAAGTCGAGTTTGAGTAACCACCGACTTGAACCAATTCTATTTATAACATTCTAAATCTAATTACTTATGTAACGCCCGAAATTAGGGGTTAGATGATTACGGACATTTAGTACGTTTATAATTGTTATGTGCATATTGGCATAAATATTTTGACATGCTTATATGACATTTCCGGTTTTTGTGCCTAAGGCAATTTTATTGTGATTAACATGGTTATTGGGTATGAAAAATTATTTTGACTGAGCCAGAGTGTGTTTTATATTTTAAGGGATTTTTAGAAATTTTTCTGAAATTTTCCGGAGAAAATTTCCGGACTGGAAAAAAATCGTCAAGTGACGAACCGGTTGATTTTCTCGTTTTAATTTGGAAGTTAATATAAATAAAAATATTATTTTTGTTAATTATACTAAAATTATATGATCTGAATACAAGTTCGATCGAAATTTGAATCTTTTTTGGTCTAACCTTGAACTTAAGGTTGATCAAGTCCATTCTTATTCTATATAAAAGCAATTAAAGGTCTTCTCATATTTTTGGTTAAATAAAGAAGATTTAATCCCAACAAAACCTAATGTTAGGGGAAAACGGAGGGGACCCCATTTGGGAGATGAATCTTCCCCCTTCACGTTCCTTAAATTTCACACTTCCATGGAGACAAGACCCCAATCCAGTTCAGGAACTGGTCCCATCTCCTTCAACAGAATGCCACGTAGGATCACGAAACTAGAATAATGGAGGTAGGTTGAACTTAAACACCTGCGCTTCAGCTTATCCTCAGGCTTTGGCTTTCTCCAAACCAGACAAGGTGACAAGACCGACAGAAAAAGCAAGAGTAAGAGCCCCGAGCCTGACCAATCAAATACACACGTTCGTACAGACGAAATTATGCACTCGTTGCATCAGAACCTCGAAAGTGTATCAATACCAGTGATCCTGTGCTCTTACTAGTTCTCGTTTTCTCTCACTATTTACCAACTCTCTTGTTATGTTACTGTGTCTGTATGTACGGTGTACCGGCTAGCTAGGCGCGTGTATCGCATGCGTGGGTACGTCATCATCTTTGTTTTTTGTCCATTTACTGAGGAGTCTCCGTTTCTGTATCGGATCAAAAGTTGATTAAAGCTATGCGAAAGAAAACAAGAGCTTTTCCCTTTCCTTTTCCCTTTTCTCTTTTCCTTTTAACTGCACCGTCTCTTGGTATTTTGTTTCTTACCCATTATTGATCCAATTGTTCTTTTATGTAGATCATAATTATTTAAAATTTTATTTTATAATTAATTCAAAAATAAATTTAAAATATTTAATTATATTAGTGATCCTTTTCTAAATTTTATTTTCTTAACACTATTAAGACGTCTTAATCATAAAATATAGACTTTGACAAGTATTAATAATTAAAGTATATAAAATAATCCTATAATTACTTCCATAATATCTTCATGCTTTACACAATTCTATCTAATATTGTGCTTTTTTACTCAATTAGTTTATCCCTAAACAAGACTTACTGGCAAAGATCCCTTGATAATGGAGACAAATCACGGGAAGGGTCAATAGAAATGGTCAAATAAGTGGGGCTGTAAATTGATTTCCTGGAGAATGTTCGTACTTGGATTGTCAAATATTCCTACACTTTGTTGCTTTCCACACAATCCCATAACACATAGGACTTTGTTTAAACACCAGGGAAGTTCACTTGGCCTTGAGTCAAGCCACAATCATCATCGTTGTGCCTGGAAAAGAGAACTTGGTCTGAAAAATGTCAGATTCATGTTTTTCTTACCTAGTGTTCTCGCATGATTTGGGTTTGAATGTTTGATTTTTTAATTATCGTACTATCTTCTTCAACTTCATTTCTATACTCAGTGCTCAGTCTCGCCTTTCTCGATTACCATGAACTTCAGAGCAAACTTTGTTCTTGGGGTTCTCTAGTCTCCAGAGGAGCGTACATTGAATTGCTAAATATGGTAAACCAAAGGATTGTTATTTGTGCCATTGAAATGGGTTAATTAAAGTTGATAACAGGGTTTGGATGGCGATGGATTATGACGGAGATCGTATTGCAATCTGAGGAAATTGAATGAAGGATAGAAAACGATATGGATAAGTCAGGCTACTGTCTGAATTAAGTTCCGAGTTTGCCACATGACCGGTTTCTTAACTGCGATGTTGATGCATATCATGATCCTGCCATGGATCAGGTGCTTCCTCATTCAATCAAAAGCACCTTCAACAAATAATTAATTTGCTTCAAAAAATTTATAATAAAATAGAATCAAATCAGCCTAATTTAACTTAAATTCGATTAATAATACAAAAATTAAATTTATTTTAATCGATTAAACTCAAACTGCATAAATATAGATGAAAGTCGAGTCGAAGTCGACTGTATTACAATTGCTATACATGTGTTAATTGGATTATCATACAAGAAAAAAAATATAGGTATTTGGTCAGTTTCAGCTGGTCCATTTCGCAATGGTATTGTCCTTAGCTAGTCGGTCTAAATTTAATGAAGGATGGCCCTTGGGTACCCAGAAATTATGTTAGACCACACAAGTGTAAAGTCATATAAACTTATTTTTTTCTTTCAATTAAAAAATGGAAAAAAAAGAAAAGAACTTCATTTTCCTGTTTAGAAAGTTGAAAGGATTAGAATCATTACCAGTGCATCTAGAACCATTAATCATTTGTGTATAATGGGACACAAAAAAACTCTAAACACAATAACACCAGATCATTTTGTGTACTAAGTGACCATAGTCTCATAATGATTACTCCGGCCCTTTCAGCAGAAAGAAAGAACATAAGGAGCAGTTGTTCGTTCTTTTATTCTTCTCCCAATAACTAAAAGATATATTAAATTTATACTCCATCCGATTTATAATAAGTGTCGTTTCAAAAAAATGCATGCTTATTAAGAAAGTTAATAAAATTTTAGATATACCCTTATTAATACTCTCATAAAATTACCTCATGACTCCCGTTTTGTGATCTGTGTAATTAAGATGAGAGAGAAATTAAAGGTTAATTTTGTAAGTAAAATTATAAACATGCATGCAAAGTCAAGAATGACACTTATTTTGAATAATTAAAATGTATCTAAAACGACACTTATTATGAATCAGATGGAGTACATTAATTTGGGGATTTCTTATTTCTCAACTTTAGCACTACTAACTTGAAAGGTATAGCTTTCCTTCAAATCCCATTTGCTAAAAGCTATTCTAAAAATTTAAGTTAAAGTAGATAAGAGTAATGTATATCTTTTACCCAAACATATATTGGTGTATGCTTTTTCCTTCAATGCAAGAAAGGGAAGGGGAAGATGGCAGGACCATTAAATGATGTGGTTGTTACTTTGCAATTGCACTCATGGCCTTAGACCCCATCTCTTAGAAGTTGCAGAAGAGTGGGGACCTAACCAAATTTTTGCAAGGTGAAGAATTACCTACAATATCTACTAATGCTGATGGCAATTATTGTTCGGTTAGGCTTGACTCGGCTCGACTTAGTCCAGTTCGATCTAAGTTAGTAAGATTAATGTGAGTAAATTAAATTTGAGTGAGATTAGAATTTTTAATAAATTTTTTGAATTTTAGATTAGATTTAAAGTCGAGTTGTCCAATTTGGCATGACGTGAAATCCGAAAATGTTGGATAAAGTGACGTAATTTAAATAAAATGATGTCGTTTTAAGACTCTAAATTAAAAATCAATTGAATTTAACCTAGGTCCAATCAAGTTTTGAGTTGTGAGTCTCATAAATGAACATAGATTAGTTCCGCTTAGGCTATGTTTGGTTGATCATAAGGTTTGAAATGAAATGAAATGGTTTACAATGGAATGAAACGTAAATGGATAAAATATTAGAAAATTGTTATTTGGAATGGATGAAAGGTTTATAAAGTAATATAGTAAAATGTTGTTTAGAAGAAGGGTTTATAATGTAATATAGTGAAATTTTATTTATCATTTTATATTTCATCCTAAACCTTCTAAATCAGAGGTTTGTCATCTTTACTATTGAGGATGAAATGAGATATAATATGAAACTCTCTTATCAGTCTCATCTCATTTTATTTAATTATAAACTCTCTTTCCAAACGATAGAATAATATTATATTTCATTCTGTTCCATTAATAAACCTTCAATCAAATATAGCCTTAATGTCAAGCCTACCTATTAGAGATGAGAACGAGGTTCAGTTTAGTTCAACCTAGAACCATAGACGTAGCTACATGGAGCTACATGGGGGCATTGGGCCCCCCAAAGTTTTTTAAAAAATTATTTTTAATATATATATATATATATATAATGACAAAGTTATTTAATAGTCAGTGAAGTACTAGGTCCCCCAAAATTTTAAAAAATAAATATTTGGACCCTCTTATATTAAATTTCTGACTCCGTCACTGCCTAAAACCACCCGAATAAAATTTAAGTTAAGTTTGAAATTGAAGGATTAGCTTAAGAAGAGGTTATTATAATTGAATTATTTTTATAGTTTAAAAATAATAATCAAAATATTTCACTAGATTGACAATTTGTCAATCCCACTACCCATGAAAAGCCTGCTTGTGTTTGATCACTACTCCCTTTATTCATTTTTATGCTTCTTTCTGATTGATCATGCCCCAATCACAGGAAACGATTGCTCCTGTCACTCCAACACATGATTAAAGTTCAAAGATATAAAAAGTTAGACGGGCACAAAGAGAGCCTTTTCCTTTTCTAGTGCAGTTCCTCTCCTCAAAAGGAATGTAGTCCTACATTGACAGGACAGGTTTGTTCAACCTCTCAAGAGTTACTCCATGAACATGCTTAAGAAAATTTTTTTTTGGTTAAGACTAAACTATCTTATAAAAGAAATACCACAAGCATCAGCTCATATAATTAAAGAGAGGGTTGCAGGAATATTATCCCAAATCCTAAAATAACATTAAATTAGAGTTTAAAAGAGAAAAAAATCAAGCATAAGCTCAAGCCACAGGTCTTGAATCTATTCTGGCATTAGGAGCTTCACACCAAGCTTGGGTCTCCATGTGCCATCCTTAGGAAAAACTCTTGACAGCCACAATTTTAAGATCAGCTTAAGAATCCTGATATTAGTACTGTCATTAAAGATATTTGTTTTCCAATCTTAACAAATAAATCATCTTTTAGCAAAAAAGATGACTATGCAAGGAAATTAGTCTTTCCAAACTACTTTTAGCTAAAAATGAATATGATTGATAATGACCCATTGGCTTAGATACCACTTAAAGTTTAATATTGTCAAGTCACTCTCATCTATCTTTCTTTGCATACGTAAACGTAACTACTGAGTATTTGTTGAACGTAAAGTTTTTAATGGAATAGAATGATTTATAATAGAATGGAACGTAAATAAATATGAGATTGTTGGATTTTTGAAGAACAAAAGAGAAAGAAAGATAATAGGAAAGAAAGATATTGAGTGAAATACAAATAGTTCGGATTTTCTTCACATCAAACAAAACACAATACAATGATTTATATAATTCAAAAGCATAAAAATAGGAAATAATGGCCACTAATTGACCCCACTACCTACACTAATTGACCCACTACCATTACCATGACTCCACAACTTACTAACTTCCTAAAGACTTGGATAACTAAATAACCTTGCTAAACATGTGACATAAATCAAACTAATTCTTAAGATAATCTAAAACCTATTCAAAAAAAAAATTAAACAACTCTAAAATTTGAATTAATTCCCAACATATAGAACCTAGCTGCTTCCGTTGTTTAGCGACAAGTGCTCAATGTGATTAGGAATATGTGAAAATAAACTCTGCTTTGTCATCTTTAGTCCACTTGCAATAGCCATACATCGCAAGCCAGTCAAGAATCCCGTCACTTTCTCATCTCATTGACTTTGTCGAAAATTTGCTTGGTTTTTAGCCTAACCTTGCCTGATTTAACATATTTGGATGTTAACTATACAGTTGATGATAATGTAGCAACCTCCCTTGATTGGCAATGTTAATTTAGACTTTTTGGTAAAATCTTTCTCTCATCTGTAAAGATGAAGAGTTATAGTTGACAGGGATTTGCCAGAGGCTAAACTTCATTTGCACCAAGGATTATAAGTAAATTCCTCATTCAATGTACACAGAGACAGATCTACCGAGTTTTCAAGTGTACAATAATTAGATATCTTCACATCAGAACGGAGTGCAATTGATGGTAAAATCAATCCTAGAGGGGTAACTTTGTTGGAGTCTGTTAACTTATGATATATAGAATTGCATAGTTACAGGAGATATTTCCATATAGTGTTTGATGTAATTATACGGAAAGTATCTTTAAGAGCATATTCAACTTGTATATACGTACATATTTGACAGTAATAATACTAGACTTTCTCTGCATGTTTTTCATGGTATCAGGGCAAAGATCCTAATACTCTAAACCCTAGAATACCTAGCCTCCTTGCCGCCTCATCTTTATCACTAGCAACATGACTGAATCGGGTTCTATCATTCCAAAGGTAGATCAACAAAGTAGTGTGGATGTCATGTCCCCATACTACATACATGCCTATGATAATCCTGTCCAGATCTATGTGAGTGAACCTCTCTATGATGCCAACTATGGAGAATGGGTAAATGACATGAGCAATGCATTATTTGCCAAGAATAAGATTGCTTCGTTGATGGTACAATACATATGTCTGCATAAGGTTCAGCGAAATTGATGCATTGGATGCGATGTAATGCAATGGTCGAGGGCTGGTTGAAAAGTGCCATTGATAAGGATGTCAAAAGCAGCCTCAAGTATGCAAAGACGGCTCGAAAAATCTGGTTTGATTTGGAAGCAAGATTTGGAAAAGGAAGCGCACCTAGAGCCTATGAGCTCAAACAGGCGGTAACGCTTTTATGACAAGAAGGAATGTCTGTGTCTTCATATTGCACAAAATTAAAAAGCTTATGGGATGAAATCCAGTCAATTTCGCCTCTTCTAAGATGCAATTGTGGTCGCTGTACCTATGATATACAAAGACAGATAAGTGCAATGAGAGAAAGAGAGCAGTTATATGATTTTCTAATAGGTTTAGATCAAGTTTTTGGGACAGTTAAGACACAAATATTGAGCACCAAACCTATGATGACGTTTGGACATGCATATCATTTAGTAGCAAAGGATGAACAACAAAGGAGCATATTGGTAAATCGAAAGCCAATGGATGAGGCGACAACTTTCCAAACATGAGGAAGTCGCAATAATAAAGACGCTAGTAACCAAAGGACTACTATAAAAGATGATATGAGGTGTGGGCATTGCTCTAAGCTTGGGCATATAGAGGAACAATGTTTCGAAATTATTGGTTTCCCACTTGGTTGGTGCAAAGGTAAAGGTGATAGAGGCAACAACAAGAAAGAAAGAGCTGGACAGGGAGTTGAGAAGAGGAATGCACCAAAGGTAGCACGAGTTAGTCATGAAGTTAGTCCGGTAACTGGGCTCACATCAGAACAATATAGTCGGTTGGTTCAATACATAGAACGTGAGCCGGAAGTGATGAAATTACCCTCAACCTACCACTCTTGTGGTTAACATGGCTGGTAAGATTAATTATGAGCAACTATGGGTGATAGATACAGGCGCTAAAGAGCACATCACCTACAATAGTGATTTGCTTAAAGAAAGACAAAATAAATATTGGAGTCATAAATATTGTGATTCATGAATGCGAGCTAAGCAAACAAGATTACCGCTTGCTATTAGTGAAATAAAATCAATCACGTGTTTTGATTTGATACATTGTGATATATGGGGAGGTTATAAAACCCCATCTATTTCAGGAGCTCATTATTTTCTCTCAATAGTTGATGATTATAGTATAACAATTTAGGTATATCTAATGAAACACAAATCAGAAGTGAGTCATTTTTTTGCCCTTATTTTGCGACATGGTGGAGGCATAATTTGAAAAGAAATTTAAGTAGATAAGAGTTGATAATGGAATGGAATTTCAATCCAATTACATGCTTGATTACTATAAGGAAAAAGGATTTGTTTTGTAAACATCTTGTATTCATACACCTCAGCAGAATAGTGCGATCGAAAGAAAGCATAGACATATATTAGAGCTAGCAAGAGCATTGAGATTTCAGGGAGGATTACCTATAAAGTTTTGGGGAGAATGTATTCTCACAGCAACATACCTTATTAACCGACTACCCTCTAAGGTCATCAAAAACAAAACTCCATATGAGGTGTTATTAGGTAAGAAAACAACTTATAGCCATTTGAGGGTTCTTGGTTGCTTAGCATATGCCCATAATAATGTCAAGCATGGAGATAAATTTAGTGAAAAAGGTAGACCATGTGTATTTTTCGGCTATCCAAATGGACAAAAGGGGTATATGTCTATGATGTTGGAAGACAAATAAATCTAGAGATGTGACCTTCTTTGAGGATGTATTTCCTTTAAAAAAGGAGATGTGTCGAATAGATGATCAAGGACGTCTATAAGTGAAGGAGATTGGATCGAATATAATTCTTGATGATGATTGTGACTTATCTAAGAAAATATCTAGACAGGTCAAAGTAACAGAGAATGGACCCATTCAAAATGAAGAAGAAAACCAGTTGACAGTTAATAGTGAGAGGGAGAATGATACAAATATAGAACATATGTTGATAGAAGGATCTAAACAAGAGACAACAAAGGTGGAAGTTGTTGCGAGTGAAAAAGGACTGGTTGTCATTGATCAATCACATGGAGACACACAAGAAAACCAATGGGTTGTAAACGATCTAGAAGGGGGGATGAATAGATCTTTAATCTTTTTCGCAGAGTTCTACAATAACACGGAATTAATACACACAAAAACAACAAATTAAATTAAACACAATCAAATATAGAGAATAGAGAAGAAGGGCAAACACTGTTTTTATAGAGGTTCGGTGCTAAGACCTGTTGGGATCGTCTCTTGCATGCATCACATGCACGCGCAGCGGAAGAACAAACCATTTGCTTAGAGACGTTCCCAGAATTCCCAGGAGCTCGTGTCTGTCAAAGAATCAAACCAACAACGACCAACGAAGATCGTCTCCAACAGTATCCACGCAGAGGATGGAGGAATCAACCGATTCAAACGCTTTGAATCGGAAATAGCTAGAACAAGTGAAGAGTGCTAGCTCTTACCTTGTTCTCGGAGAGCAACGATGAAGGAGGTGATAGCTTGGAGAAGATGAACTCGAGTT
>JAOSBP010000206.1:41519146-41530144 GCA_027563825.1 Erythroxylum mucronatum
AAGTCAAGAATGACACTTATTTTGAATAATTAAAATGTATCTAAAACGACACTTATTATGAATCAGAGGGAGTATTAACTAATGATTTATTGCTAAGTCTCGTCTTAATCTACTTCATCAAGATTATAAAATCGTAACCTATCGGATAAAGATTTAATATTTCAATCGCTTTTAAAACATTGAAAAAAAATGGGCACGCTAGGTTTTAGAGTATGGTAAAGAAAGTGGCTAACGTGTGGTGCGTGGGTTGGTTGAGTGGACGGATCTTATTATCATCATTAAACATGATACTACGTGAACCCTGAGATCCTCTCTAGCTCAAAAAATGGAATTTTGGTGTTTTAATATATATTAAAATTTTAGATTTTTTTTGCTGTTAATATATATTTATGAAATAATTCATTTATAATGTATAATTATGATTTTTTATAAATATTATTGGGAAATGGAGAGTAAACTTGGAAGAACAAATGGAAGTGAAGCGTTTAAGAAAATGAAGATAGAAACCACCGACAGCGGAAAGAGGTCGAACATCAAAGATGGAGATGTAAGAGCCACTTAATTTGCTTAACAGGAGGAGTCTATATTTTGTAGGGAACTCCAAGATCCCCCACTTGACAAACACTCTTGATCGATCTCTGACTCTCATCAGCTTCAAAGTTGAGTATGAGTGTACTCTTTGATTATCTACACCCAACACCTCGTAATTGATGCTCCATTATCACTCGTTCAAGGGACTTAGAGTTACGTTGAAATGAAATGACTAACATCTTCGCAAATGAGACGAGAAGCTATCCTCCGTTCGATTCGGGTCTTGAAAATCGGCAAATGCATGACATCGAATGCTCTTCCCGTCAAAAAATCCCATCAAATGTCTCAATCACGTCACTTGAGTTTCATTTAATTTAGATAATACGAAAAACAATGAAGTCAATAAAGTGATAAACTCATCCAGGGCCTTAAATGCCTATTAATTGGAGCACAAGCCCACCAGAGCACCACCGCTAAGAAGCCATGTTTTATAGTATCCAACTATCCATCTCATCTTTATAGGTTTCTAATGATTATACGCTCTCTAAACCTAAGAAAGCAAAGGAAATGGTATCTTCATATTATATCTTTGTCCAAATATATTAACCTCCATCTATCCTGGTAATATTATAAGCTTAATGTAAAATACAGAGCATAAGCTCTAGTGACCGACAAAGTGGGACCAGTTTGGCAACTAGACGCCAATCAAAGGGTGACTGGGTTGCTGTCACATATGCAAAAAGCTTGAAGACATGAGCATGTAGCTCCAATTTCCAAGGCCTTCAAAAATTTTCGAGCTCAGACTAGGATGGTTTAGCTACCTTCCTATCTCCTGAGAGTTAATAGGAATAGGGGTTTGGTCACCATTGCATTTCACTGTTTCTTTATACCAAGAACCAACCTTATTTACTAAGTCAATAAATAAACGCATTGAAAAAGAACAAACAACTACGTAAAACTTTACTGATCGGTAGTATTAATTAAACGTGACACCTTGAAGAACGTAAAGAGAAATAGTCGACCTGAATAAGTCAATAAAAAGAGGGTAATGATTATGAAACTACTCTATTTCTATTCTATTGCATCAATATTTATTTTTTAAAAATTTAAATAAATAAATGTTTATAAATAGAATAAAACAGGTGATCTATTCCCGAAGAGGAAGACACACAATAGTGGCAAGTTAGCGATGGACAAAATTGGAAACCTCATTGGTATTTGGTGGAGAAGCGATGCTCGAGAAGCGTTAAAGCAATAAAAGATGGATGGTATAGTGAGAAGTTGAAAAAAGTTGGCAATAATTCACACACAAAAACCGAAGAATGTTTCAATCGGGAAAAGAGACACAGGGATCGAGCACTATATGGTTAGTCGGTCTAGAATCACTAGCTCTGAGGTTTTTTTTCTTCTTATATGGCTACGATAATGATGCAACGTGGGCCGTACGCCGCCGATTTAGAGGCGCCGTACTATAAGTGATTTAGTTGATGATAAGATTAGATGACGTTGAATTTAGAAGATGGGTATCATTTATCAATCAATCAACAACAGGTGGGTGTGCATCGTCCCAATCTTCTGTTCTATAGCCATACAGATGTTCACTCGTGAATACATTTAAAGATGTTGGGCCAGCTCCAGGGGACCCATACGTTCAATAACACACGGATACATTTATTAGGGTGTTAACTTTCAACTCCTTGTCGCGGAAGGATTTGTCAGTAACTGGATATGTTTAAAGTCACGAGTCACCGATTCGACCATTGGAACAGTGATTTAGATTGTAACGTAATGGCCTCTTTACTTCCACTGATTCTGGGAAGTAAAAACGACAGGATTAAAGAAGAGGATAAAGAAATGTTTTATTCAATCAAGAAGTATAATTGAAGAATTATACATAATACATGACAGATTCATGGCCGGGAAAACCAGGTGTCAGACATCAAACAGAAACAAGTGATCCTATAGTGGTAAAAATGTGTAAAAGAATGTGAAACCACCCGAGACGAGAAGTACATATGTTGGTGTTCTATTTTCACAGAATCAATGCCAGGGAAATCACCAGTACAATTAGCCAATCAAAGTGTCCAAGTGGGATCGAAGTACCTGAATGAGAGAATGAACAAGAATAATTAACTCATCTCCAAATTGTATTCACAACTGAGGATAAAAACAAGGAGATGAAACAGAAGGTTAACTTTGACAAACCTTACCTTGATTGTTACCATTATCAGACAATGCAGGTGCTGGTGGAGAAGATGTGTTTGCTATATTAACACCAAGATTCTTACAGTCCATTCCGATCGCGCCTTCAAGTCCAGGACCAGAACTCAATGTCAATTCTCAAGAAACAAACAGAAAATAAGAATCGGGCATCGAAAAGTTTCATAGCTTACACTCTTTGTAGCATGGAAAGGCAGTTTGATTGAGAAGGTTATGATAACCCTCTGAACATGTGCATTGGTAGCTCAAATTGTTAGATTTCTTGTTGCAGGAGCCACCTCTACAATCCACAAAATAGCAGGCTACAAAAGCAAAGACAAAACGACATTTCTCGTTAGATTTTTTAAAGAAGAATACATGTTACATAAAAATATAATATCAGAAAAGTAAAAGATAGTTTTTAAAAATTATAGATTAAAATAAGAAATCCAAATTAAAAGAGAAATCGGTATAATTTATTCAATTTTGAATCATTAATTGTTCTTACGATCAAAGATTGAGTGGTTATTGGTGCCCGATCTATCCGAAGCTGGCGAAGGCGCTGAGTCACATGAGAAATCCATGGTACCTGAGAAAATTGTAATTAGAATTCTGATCTACTTTAGTCTCCATTTACTGATAGAAAATGTGGCTATTCTAACTAATTGCACACTATAATAACAAAATACTCCATCATATTCAAAATAAAAATCATTTTTAAAAAAATTTTAATTATTCAAAATAAATATCGCTCGTAACTTTTCATGCATGTTTTTTATTTTACTTTCAAAATTACTTTTTAATTTCTCTCTCATCTTGATTACACAAATTACACAGAATATGCAAAAGCATCATTGTTGAGTAGTACTATTAATAAAGGTATATCAAACATTCTTTCTTAATAAGCGTACATCCTTTTAAAAACGATTTTTATTTTGAATAAGAGAAAATATAAGTTACGTAAAAATGAATAAATATTAGATAGTCCCGATTATCAAAGTTGTATAATGACAATTTTGCCAGTAGTTTTACTTTTAAATTATAAATTCTTCTTAACAAAAGAAATACAATTAAGAAATAATAAAGACGAGATTCAGATAATCTGTTTTTAATAAGTAAATTAATTTTTAATCGAGGCATCATAATCAGATTCATCGTTTTGCTTCATAATAAATATTTAAAACTTTGACTTACTCCACCTGCACAAGGCAAATCATTTTTTTACAAGAACTTAACACGGCAAAAGTGCCTGAAAAGACCGATTACTTACCGCTCATCACCAACTTTTCTTTTTAACTAACATTGGCTTGAAACGTATTATAGAGATATGCTTTTGACTTGATTCACCTTCCAAACTCTAACGTGTCTAAATAGTTATCCTTGACGACTATTCCCCCTTCCAGTCAAGAACTGCATCCCAAACTTGTTCCAATTTTGTTTTTGACATTTTCTCGATTCGAATTCATTTCAAAACTCGGTGTAATTAAGGTCTATAAGAATAAAAACAACTCTATCTTAATCAATTATACTAAATCAACTTGATTTAATTGAACTAAGATCAGGCCAGACTTAATTTGCCATTCCAAAATCACTTAGATTTCATTAGATTCTGAGCACGGGTTGCTTGTAACTAGCTATGATAAAACTATGAGAGAGCAATTTAAGTGTTATGATCGATCCATATGGAAAGGGGATGACTGTGTCAATATCAAGAGAAAGGAGAAGCTAGTGGAAGGAGATCAAAGATTGAAACTAAGAAGGGAAAGCAGAGAAAAGGGTCGAGAACTCACAGTTCGGGATTATGCAAGGAAGAAATTTGAGAAGATCACTAGAGCTGGATCGGGTTTGCCTCCAACCATCAGCACATTGACATTCGAAGAAGGGAGCACTGCTGTTATTCGGCTTGCAAGTTCCTCTTCCACATTCGACGTGATTGCATACTTGGTCTGTAACCAAAAAAACCATTACAACATCACACAAAAAGAAGAAGACGGAAAAAACATGGAAGTAGACTACACAACTTCTAAATTAGGTGATGAAGCAGACAGCATACCAAAAACAGGTGAAAGAATCGGACTTAAAAGATCACTTCTAGCAACCATAGGTTGCAGAAGTAAAATGGTTACAAGGCAAGAAATCGTCATAATAGCACGATAAGCCATATCTCTCTCTTCAACAAAACACAGAAGGAAAGGAAGAGAGAAATGACGAAGGTCAAGTTTTGCGAGCTTTGTATTTGAAGACGACTTATGTAAGTTACAGAATCATTTGATTTGTTTAGAAAACGCATGTAACATGGAATGGAAGTGTAAGGAAAATGTCGTTTGGTAGTTGGAATAGACTTTGGGTTTCGGTCTCGTTACCGCTGCACATCAGCAACTAAAAGTCCTATAGATATTAAATAGACTGCGTCAATATCAGTGACCCGTCAGATTTTCAACTTTCCGACTTCTGCAGTCCCCTGTTTCTAGAGAAAACTAAACAATGCCCATCATGTCACGACTCTTAGCTATGAAAAATTCTGAGTTTTAACTTTATTTTTTTAAAATTATAATTTCTGATTTAAGGAAGAACAGTATAAATTTTCTAATAGAGTTAACAAAACGAATTTGAACATATTTAGAGAGTAAATAAGAAAAAGTAATAAATGAAAGGGCTAAAACATAATTAGTCAATAAGGAGTTATATTTGGCAACGAACATCTAGGAAAGGAAATCCCGTTAAAGACTGGCCAAGTCTAGTGCAGCTACTTTGGACTTTTATGTATGCTGATTACGTTATACTCCTGCAATGTTTGAGTCTTTGGTTAGTACGCGTCTGAAAGAGAAAAGGTCCGTGCTTTTAAAATGTATGGCTGAATAATCTAAAAAAGATGGTTGAAAATTTACAAAGACTATTGAGTGGTTCACATGAAAGTTTGGGGGAATTCGGTGCAATTGACCTCATAGAACATAAACGTGCATGAAGTCAAATACGTTCAACTCCCGATATCTCATTAACAATTTCTGATCTAAGTAAGCTTGGGATTTACATGTCTTGATCCAAGCCTAAGACTTGACACTTCTCAGGATGTTTTGCTTAGATCATTACTTCATGTCAGTAAGTGCCAGTGGTGACTAAGTACGAGGGCTTATTATGGTGCCAAAAAAAAATGTTATCTTCAATCAATAATTGTTATTTTCTCTTTATTTTTTAATAAACAATAACTTAAATATTAAAGTCTTCGTGTTAAAATTATATTAGACACTGTTTAATACTCCCTCTGATTTATAATAAGTGTCGTTTTAGAAAAATGTACATTTATTAAGAAAGCTAATAAAATTATAGATATACCCTTATTAATACTCCCATAAAATTGTTAGTATGTGAGAGAAATTTTATATTAAATTATCTTGAAATTGTGATCTGTATAATTAAGATTTGAGAGAAATTAAAGGTTAATTTTGGAAGTAAAATTATAAACATGCATATAAAGTCAAAAATGACACTTATTTTGAATAATTAAAATGTATTTAAAACGACACTTATTATAAATCGGAGAAAGTAGAGATTTGTTGACTATTCATACGTTTTTTATAATTGACACACGATCCAAAGGAGCTCTTATATGTGTGATCGTGTGTGTGTGTGAAAAGCTTGAAAGGATATTTATTGTCTCTCTCACTGAATTATTGGGCTTAATGTTTTTTTTAATACAAAATATGTATATATAATTGTGGGTTGAAAGATTGAAAATGATAATGAAAGCTTAATGGATAATGAAAGCTCAATGTCTTATTTTCCAACCGGTAGGCTCGATAGTACCTTGAAGTTCAACACTAATATTAAATGTGATGTAATGATAATTAATGTTTTAGAACATAAATCGAAAGTTAAATTGATAAAATAAAAGGTTTAAGTTTTAGAACATAAATTGAAAATTAAATTGATAAAACAAAAGGTTTAAGTTTTAAAACGTTCAAGGTGGTATTAAGTTGTTATAAAATCGGCAACAGATTAAGTAAAATTAAAGAATTTAAAATATAATTAGAAAGAAATTATTTTTATTTATTAAAAAAATTAAATTTAATTAAAAAAAAGATCGTTAAATAAAAATTAATTGATTTATTTTAGTTTATAAGAACTTATTTATTCATAAAATTAACCAATTAATTATCAACAAGACTTATTAAAGTAAATCAAACTGGATCAAAAAAATTAGATGCTCAATGTGAAGTTTTCAAATGTTTTGCCCATATTATATTGCTAAAAGTATGCGAAGCACTCTTTGTTTGTATATACTTTTTAGCCAATTTATATATTTTTAAGAAATGTTAAAAATAGAAAAATGATAAGTTGTAAGGAAAGTTCAAAAATAGTTATCATAACTAGAACACATCTCTCTTTTGATCAGATTTTTTTTTCCCGGATTCCTCCAAAGATAAGTTTAAGATGTAAAGTAGATCATAAACCTTCAATAATGAATATACAAACCAAAGAAAAGAAACAAAAGAGAAAGAAAGGTATTACATAAAAGGAAAATACATACTCGAACAAGTAATCTCAGGAAATTTTTGTGAGGTTAGTTATTACTTAGCAGTATTTTCCGTGGCCATCACCGTAGCATATGCAGCCGTAAAGTATGGCATCCATTCACGAAGCTTGCTGGCAACTTCATCAATATGAACGTTGCTCTTAGCCAAACTATCTTCACAAACCTTCATGTTATCTAGGGCGTAATGAACATCCAAGCTTCCCATTCCTCCTTCAAGCACCATTGGCTTGAATGAATTAATTGATACCTCAAATTGTTCTGCACAGTACTTTAGTGCCTTTTCGAATTGAGGGTTCTTCTTTGATAAATCGTTGAAGAAATCTCGCACGCTTATGGTTTGTTTTTTTGCTACGTCGAGAGCAGATTCGGTCATGCGCTGTAGGTTGGTCGAGAGTGGAAGAGTTTTGAGAACGTTCTTACAGGATTTGACGTCGCCGACTTGCTTGCATGTGTTTGACACCAATTGAAGAGGAGTTTCAACCTCAGCCTCAGAAGGAAAGAGGCAAGCGGAGGAAATAATGGAGATAATGATCAAAACCCTTTTACCGGATTCCATTGTGCCGTGATTGTTTTTCTTGTGTGAAATTATCAATTTATAGTTGAAGAAGAAGACCTATATTTAGAATAAGTATTGTTACATTTCCTTCTTCTGCATGCAAAAATCGGATTAACCTTAGAAAAATTGTATGCTGTCTCGCTTATTATAGTAAGAATCTTATTGAAACAGAGGCTATTAAACGTTCTTCAAATACAATAATGTACACATATCTTTAGGAAAGTCCACTATTACAATCTTCCTCCTCGCATACTTTTAACTAAATTTGTTATTTAATTTACTACCATTTTATGTAATTTCTTTCTAGCTCCTTTTAAATTCTTAAATTGATCTAATTTAAAGTGCTATTTTGTTACTAAAATATAAGCTTTAGATATGAAATAAACCATTTCATCCTTCATTTGACATGTAAATTTCTTGTGCATCAAGAAGCATAAAGTTTAATGTAATTTACTTGAAATACATCTAGATAACTGAAGAGTCGAATCCCAAACTCTTCGATAGGGGTAAGAGTTCTTAACCCTGCACGTCAACAACATATGTGATGCTTCAATTCGTAGGATCGATTGGCGATAGTTGCATTTTGGAATTCGGATAAATGCTTTTACAAAAGCATTTGACAAGTGAATGTGAAACTATACGTGCCTTTAAAAATGGTTTTGATAAAATTTTCTAGCAAAGATGTGACCGTAAGATTTTAAATTTGAACATATTTTTATTAAAATACATTCAGTTTAAGTTGGTAACTTTTATTTTTTAATCAAGATCAAATTTGTTAACCATAAGACCAAATTTATTAACCATAAGCTTACTAAGCAAGTTACATGCGGCAAACACAAAATTCATCACTTTATCAAACCAAATGTGCTTAGTTACTTAAATATTATGATTTAGTGAATGAAGGCGAGTAAAAGACCCCTGCAGATGGGCATGGCAATGGGTTGTGGATTTGAACTTGTGCATGCTCACTCTACTAATGTGGGTGGTAGGATTTGAACTCAGGACTACTTGGTCACAAAGGCTCTGATACCATATTAAATAACCGTTTCGTCACAATAGCTTCCATTTTGTTCGTGAGCAAGTTAGTCAGTGACTTCTCAAAGTTCAGTACATTTCCTGATCAGGTTGTTGACATCTTCACCAAGTCATTATCCACTTCCAAATTTCTATCTCTCAGAGACAAGCTTCAAGTTGCTCCACGACCACCCTCTTCAGCTTGAGGGGGGGTGTTAGGAGAATGGTTAGTTATGGTTGTAGTTGATCATGTTTGTTCTGATCTGATCATAATCAGATGATCTTAATATCATTAGTTAGACATAAGATTAGATTCGTTGGTTATGATTTTAGTGCTTGTACTATAAATATCTGTACACATCTGCTGTATTTTATCATCTGGAAATATACACAATTCAAACATTTCAACTATGGAAATACATATCTTCATTATGTTCCAAAATCTTTTCCCAAACAACTGGCTTTTGTTGCACTCGAAGGTTTATCTGATGGAGTTCGACAGTATGGACAACACGAGTGCTCTGTAATCCATGGCAGAAGGCAATGTGTGTGATATTTATGAGAGCATGACAGAGTCATAATTAACTCTTCTTCTCCCTCAAGATCTTCAAGGCATATAGCACAGGTTTTTGTACGATTTAGCTTAGATCTGAAGAGTTGGAACTTCAAGTCCCATTTCTTCATCAACCACTGTAATATTGCATCAAAGCAAGTTCCTGGTGCTTCTTTATGATTCATTTCTCGCTGTCCTCTAGCTTTACAGGTTCTTGGCCTACAGTTGGAAAGTAGAATTGTAGCAGTAATGGAGAAGTAGATTTATTACAATAATTGCAGATTAGATAGTCATAGTTTCAACAAGGAGTTCAAAAGAACCTGAAAATGGGATGCTTGTAATAACTAAGCTTCTGGTCCAACCGGTTGCGAGCTCTAAAAGCTGTTTCATTCAAAGTAATGGTAACATCCGACTGTTGAGCATGATTAGGATGGTCTTCCACACGGTGGTGGTGATGGATCCTCCTCCTTGCACGTCTCGGAGGCAGCCCAACTCCTGGTAATGATATGCCAACCATACCTATCACGCCTCCATTAATTTTTCCCTCAAGCCTTGTACGTCTATAGATGATTCAGAACTCACACAACTGTCAATTCTCTTCAAAGATGGAATAGCTGAACTTGTGCCAGTAAGAATTTCCAAAAACTTGATACTATCTTATATAACACATGCCTCCATATGGCTGGATAACAGAAGAGATCATGTCCCGCTTGGTGTCATCATTAGCACGTCTACAAGATCCTCTTTTACGTATTTTCATCAAGTGACTGTTCTCTTGATTCAATATTCGTCAAAAAATTGGAATATTGGTTTTCATGTGATACCTAATTCAAGTTGTTTGGCTGAATCTGATTTCGAACCTAAAATGTTATAGCAATCCTTCTGCTTACTGACGAAAGAAGGAACCGAACCTTAAGCCATTTTAGAGCTAGTTGGACACGACAAAGATTCGTTAAGACAAAGGGTTCAATCTTCCCTGTCTACCGAGTATGTGTAGCAACTTAAAATTAAAATATAAAAAAGGAAACTTCGTAAGTCAATTCTAACTAACCATCTGCACTTCCTCATACTTGGGGATAATCTTCAACTTTTCTCGACAAGCACAAGAAGCTCAATTCCTTCTACCGGCAGGGCCTGAATCGTTTGACGGCTTCTTCAGCATAGCATGGAATTGGAAATGATTTAGGATACGGAGGACATGATAAAGATCGGAATCCTTGCAACTTTCCCTCGTAGACTAAAAAACAAAAGATGTCTTATTACATACAAGCTTTTGTTTATTACTCAATATTCAAGAGAGGCAGTACAGTGGTCTAAGTTTTGTGGTAAATTTTACCCAGCTGAATTGTAGTTTTAGGGTCCAAAGTCAAGAGTTCTCATTAAAATATAATTTTAGTTGTACATTATCTCAATGTCATGTTAGTATCATTGATCCGAATTTAGCATGTCAAGAATATCATAGCTCATTTTATAAGAAATTATGTGCTTAAAAGTTTTTGGCAAATCCTATAAAAGAGCCCCTGTGATATGCTTAATTATTCATCTTAGCCCTTGTGTTTTTAATTCGTTCACCTTAGCCCCTGTGTTTTTTATTCTCATTCAAGATACCCC
>JAOSBP010000206.1:41554604-41568772 GCA_027563825.1 Erythroxylum mucronatum
TTAAAAATTATTGTTATTTCATATTAATTGTCATTATTATTTATTATTAAGATTTTTGAAAGCATGGTTGATATAAACAGTAAACTAGTAAAGTATACAGCACAACTGTATAATATACCAATATGAACTATTTTGCAATTTTTAAAAATGTTAGAGATTATTTCATAAATTTAAAAAAAATTTTGAAACGATACCTGGTACCAACCGGTACCGGTACAGTTCTATTCCAGAACTCAATCCGGTATCGAGCTCGGTATAATATTCATAACTTTGCATCAATGTATGCAACCTTTCCTTTGCATTTTTTGCAAAAAAGGTTGTTTTGGTAATTAAAACCTATAATATTCTGATTACAAAGGAGCAACTTTTACCGATTGCAATAATACCTCTAACAAATATTTGGGTATGTGATTTCTCAAAAATATTTGGGTATGTGAAAACTAAGCCCTCTTTAATAATAAAAAAAAATTAAATTAGAAGTATAATTTCAAATTATGATCTATATTTTAGTTTTTAACCGCAAAAAAAAGTAACCGATGTCATAAAATAATTAGACTTTTATATATTTAAATTAATGATACACGAGAGCGTATACTCAACTTTAAAATTAATCTAATCTTCAACCGTATAACTAATATAATATATTTGTTCATTGGTAACAAAGAAGTGTACGAGGCTTATGTATAATATACATGTTAGTTTTCATGTTTCACGCGTTTGTTTCTATTTTTGTCAAGTCATTGTTCTCATACTATAAACGGTCAATGTGACCATTTTAAAGCCATTGCTATAAAATTAAAATCACATTCTAGATATAAACTACTTTGGTTAAAAGTTAATTAAATACAAATTAAACACCGCGTTACTTCTGCATAAACCTGTAAAGCTGGGTATGGAGCAGCCTTAAATCCTTGGGCCAGCTGTCCCACCCTGTGAGGTGCCTACAAACCAGCAAGGGGATTAGTCACTGGGTCCACCGATAGATACCCTAGTCTAAGACCAAAAAAATAAACGTGTAAAGCAAAATTAATAAAAAACAAAAAGCAGGTGAAATTCTTAATTATTATCTTAATCGGGCAAAGTCAAATTCAAATGTAAAACCTTACTGTAATCCACTAGTTATCATATATTATGTTAGTCTTGATTACGGAAATTGGAACCCTTAATTTATTCAATTGATTATTTGTACGATATCATCTTCTTGTTCTCATATAAATTTGTTTCGACCCTCATTTCTCTATAAACGATCATGAAAGATCAATGACATTTCCTTCTCCAAGATGAAGAGTTCATATCTAAGTCTCGCCCTTTGGGGCTTCCTCACCATCACCATCTTCTTGTCTAAACCCTCTGATCAAGCTTCTGATGATCAAACCATCTCAAACCCTAGACTCCAAAAGGCTTACAAAGCTCTCCAAGCTTGGAAGCACGCAATCACTTCTGACCCCAACAAGTTCATCTCAAACTGGTATGGTCCAAATGTGTGCAACTACACAGGTGTGTACTGTGCACCAGCCCCAGATGAGCCTCATACCAAAACTGTTGCTGGTATTGACCTAAACCATGCCAACCTAGCTGGTTACTTGCCTGAAGAGCTTGGCCTCCTCACAGACTTGGCTCTGTTTCACATCAACTCGAACCGCTTCTGTGGCACAATCCCTGAAAGCTTTAGCTCTCTCCACCTTCTCTTCGAACTTGACATTAGTAACAACAAATTCAGTGGCCAATTCCCTTCTGTTGTCCTTTGTCTACCTTCTCTAAAATTTCTCGACATAAGATATAATGAATTCCAAGGAAGCATCCCATCTAAACTTTTCGATCTGAAACTCGATGCTCTCTTCATCAATAACAACAAATTCCGGTCACCCTTACCTGAAAACTTCGGAAACTCTCCAGTTTCAGTTGTTGTATTGGCCAACAATGACTTGAGTGGTTGCATCCCTTCTAGCTTGTCCAAAATGGGAGGAACCCTGAATGAGATAATCCTTATGAACATAGGATTAACGGGTTGTCTGCAGTCAAATATAGAGTTGTTAAAGCAAGTGACAGTTTTCGATTTGAGCTTTAACAATCTTGTGGGTACTTTGCCAGAGTCGATTGGAAAAATGAAGAGCTTGGAGCAGCTAAATGTGGGACACAACAAGCTATCCGGAGAGATACCAGAGAGTATATGCCTGCTTCCGAAATTGCAGAACTTCACGTACTCTTATAATTATTTTTGTGGTGAGCCGCCAGTGTGCCTCAACTTGCCAGCTAAAGATGATAGGAAGAACTGCATACCAAATAGGCCTTTGCAGCGATCATCCGATGAGTGCAAGTCATTCTACGCTCATCCTGTTAATTGCAATGCTTTTGGCTGCTCAAACGCAAACCCTCCTCCTCCACCTTCTCCACCTCCACCACATCCTCCGCCCCCGCCACCACCTGTCCAGTATTATCACTATCCTTGATCATCATAGAGATGCAAATAATTTTCCTCCCTCAGGTCTTTATTACATTTATTAAAAGAAAAAGAAAGAAGAATATGGAAAATAGATTGCTTTCAGATTATGTTTATTGTGTTTTAAGTTAGAATTTGACCTTCATTGATCATTAATATACATGTACATTTGGTGTGGCATATTAATTTCTTGTTGAAAGGTTCAAATAATGAAAATAAATGAGTTCCATATAGTCCTACCTACTACTTTGTTTAATTACATGTTCAAATAATGTAAATAAGAGTGACAATTGCATCAATCAAAGAATACATTGTTTTTGTTAGAGGTTTTCAGGAATCATTAATGAATGAATTATATTTTAATTAATTATATTTTAATTAATTAATTAATAACAATATTTTAATTAATTATATTGAATTATATTTTAATTAATTAATTAATAACAATATTTTAATTAATTATATTGTAATTAATTAATTAATAACAATATTTTAATTAATGAATAATTATATTTTAATTAGTTATATTTTAATTAATAATAATATTTTAATTAACTATAATGTAAATAAATAAATAATAATAATAATTTAATTAATTATATTGTAATTACTTAATTAATTACAATATTTTAATTAATGAATAATTATATTTTAATTAATAATAATATTTTAATTAATTATAGTGTAATTAGTTATTTAATTAATTTCACCATAAATTTGATTATTGGAATTAAAGCTTTATTTATGAAGTTATTTGGCTCATAATTATACTTTGGTACTTTTCTAATTTCCACCTTTTATCTATCCTCTATACGTAAAAACTAAAAAACATAGCAATCACTCTCATTCTTCTAGATTACGAGAGGAATGGAGGATTGTTCAAAACCAGAGAATGAAACTAATTCGAATTAAAGTTTAATATATTTTTAAAATTTAAATTCGAATTAAATTTAATATATTTTCATGTATAATTAGAATATTCCAATAATAGTCAAATGATCGGGGTTAATTCTTTCACTCCCATATAAGATGCAATTGTTTTTTAAATGAAGTTAGTCAAAAGAATTTTAATTTTTGTACGTGATTTTTCTATTTTAAATTTAGACACCAAATCATGAGATTTTAATTATTCCAAAACACATATTAAATTTCACTACATCATGTAAGGTTAAATGAATCTATTCTAAGTTTATAAAAATAAAAATAAGCAAAGTTCCTTTAGTTGAAATCGAGAAACTTCAAAGCTAGAACAATACATTTGCCATGCCCTTAAAATGGAGCGTTGGACAATGATTCCCGTCAAAGTGAAATAACTATACACATGCATGCTGACTAATACAATGTAATGGAGAGTAGAGTATGATTCAAACGGTTGAATGACTTGAAATCGGATTTGACATCGTTATGTTAAAGTTATAATGGAACTAATTCATATTGCTCGATCTTATTTTAAAAATTAATTAATTAATTCAAATTTGTATTCATTTTTTAATTAAACTTAGGTTCATTTTTAATTTCAAAATAATCTAATTAGTAAAATTTGTTTCTTTTGTACTTATTAATTTAAAAGTATTTAATCCTTAATTTTTATAAAATACTCTTAATTAAAAATAGATCTATATTATACAAAATATGTTAAAAATTTGTGAATCTCAATCAGTCTATATATTATTAAAATTAATTTAAAATTTTATTTAGAATAACTTATTTAAAAAGTATTATTTATAATTAAAATTTTAGTCAACATACTTGTAAAAGATAATGAAATATGCCCGTTCCACTTATTATTTTTATGTATTTAGCAACAAAGTGATGTTTATTCCAATTCACATATGACTGACCCACTTCTTCGAGCCCTCCTACTATTTATATGGCCCAAGGCCCCAAGACCCACTAATTATATCTCCTCACCCCAAACCCAATCTCATAATTAGTTGCTTATTATTTTTGGTAAATAAAGAGCTAACGACTAGTTAGAGCTAAGAACAGGATTAATGTGCCGAGTGCGACTAACACCCATGCGATCATCATTGAGAAATCGCCTAATAACATCCGAGGGCTGTTGAAAAATCACTATACCCAAAGACACCTTAGGTCTAATCCGAGCCATAGCATCAGCTGTAGCGTTTCCCTCTCTAAAAACGTGATGAAACTTGACTTGCCAACTGCGTGACATCAGCTCCCGAATCATAGCAAGTGCTTCTAATCAATTGTTTAATTGGTGAATTAAATTTTGAAAATAAATTTCTAATTTAAGAAGTTATAAATTCAATTGCAGTTTATTTAAAAATTTAAAGAGGATGATTGTGGTAATATTAAAACTTACAAGTCTTAGCTAAAATAAATATTTAAAAAATTAGACCAAAATATAAATTGGTAAAATAAGGGATTCAAGATTTAAAAGTTCAATCGATATTAAAATGCCGTAAAACTGATATATATTTAAAAATATATATACTAAGTATAAATATAATAAATATGAAATACTTTAAAATATCAATATCTATTAATATATAGCCAATTACTAAAAATTCTAATAATTTAAAATAAAATTAAATTTAACATAAAAATTAAAATAATAGAAAAAATCAGAATTATGTTTTTAAAGAAGGTTGAGTCGAATCATTGCCAAAAATCTCCAAAAAAAAAAGAACGAATAAAATCAAACAATATAAAAAAGATTGAAGAATTAGACTATCCTTATTCATGGAAGAAATTAAAGATTAATTGAAAAAAAACTTGTTAAATGAAAATCATTAATTTGTTATAGTTTACAAAATTATTTTGATTTACTAAAATCGATTAAGTTATGAAAATTGACTAATTAATTAATAAATTAACCAATTTTTATTAATAAAAATTATTAAAATAAATCAAATTAAAAAGTTAACTGTTTTAAGATTATTACAGTTAAATTAGTTCAGTTTTAAATTATTAATAAAAATTTTAATTAAATGGAATTTATCTTATTTAATTATTAGTTTGAATTTTATTATTATATATAAAAAAGCTGACAATTAACAAGAGCTTGCAGTTCTTCCATCTCCTCCTCTCCTCCTGATCGTGTGTGTAGGGTATACAACTTTACCTGTGACCGAAAAGCCGGTGAATAAGATTCGTTATCATCCAAGGTGTTGTCTTGATTACTTAGACATTAAGAGGTACGGCGAAACTGTAACTGGACCCGTTTCTTGAATTGTTTCTTAAATTCTCCAACCACCTAGATTAATTGACCTCCATAAATCTAGGTGTGCAAAACCATGTGGCTAACCGACCATAGCTTAAAATCACATCTGTTTGAGTGTATCGTTCACATGACCGGTGTTAATGTGATGAATTATGATTGCAAATTCAATGAAAAGGGTGCTTCCGTGGTTCCGTTGTCAGGCTTTGTACGACATACCATTGCTCCTTGGCCCTTGCTTCTGCTACTGCTAAACTCTGTCCACTTAAATTTGCAGATGATGCTTCTCTGTCTCCGACTCCATTACTCTCCTGTAAGATGGTCCCGACCAAGAATTTAAGACTAAACGTGTTATGATAATGAGGTCTCTCTAATTATTCAGCCGAACCAAACTACTTTCAGTTTTCAGCTTCTCATTTTGCCTGCTTTTCCATTTTCGGATGGAAAGCCAAATGTCTCTGTTGATCATGGGCACTGTGAAGAAAAAAATGTATGTGGCAATTCGTAGGTTGTAATATTGTTCAAGTCTTAGGTTATGGAATTGTAAGCATAACATAAGTCGAATTCGTTGATTTCGAGTTTAAACAATTTATTCAGAACACGTATTTATAAGTTCTGATGCTATAAGAAAGAAGGAAACAGGCTGTCATCGCCATTTTTAACTCGTCAACATTTATTGTTAGCACAAAATGTTCCAGTTATAAGCAATGCAGAGAAATTGCCATTAAAAGGAAGTGCTGTTATTACACATGGTTTCTTATCAACTACTAAGGTAGACTCCGCTTAATCTAACTGGAGATGTCCTGATTCTGTCAAAATTAAGTGCACACATGTACACTATTCCTTATGTTGAAACAAGTGTGAAGTAACTGCAATTACAAGTAGGCTCACCTAACGTCATCACTGGCACAACTTTTCTTTCTCCAAATGAAGAACTCCTATCTCAATCTATCCTGGATCCTCCTCACTGTAGTGCTCTTCTTCTTCAAGCCCTCACACCAGTTCTTCGACCCTCCTCAGGACATTCCAAATCCGAGACTACTAGATGCTTACATAGCTCTTCAAGCTTGGAAGCTTGCAATTGTCTCTGACCCTTACGGATTCACCTCCAATTGGTATGGTCCGGATGTGTGTAATTACACTGGTGTTTACTGTGCACCAGCTCCGGATGATCCTCCAACATTGACGGTGGCCGTCATAGACCTGAACCACGCTGGTATTGCAGGTTTCTTGCCTAAAGAGCTTGGCCTCCTTAAGGACCTTGCCATTTTTCATATAAACTCTAATCACTTCTATGGTACTATCCCTCATACCTTTGCTCATCTTCAACTTCTGTATGAGTTTGACATTAGTAACAATCACTTCAGTGATCTATTCCCTTATGTTGTCCTCCATTTGCCTTCATTAATATATCTGGACATAAGATTCAATGAATTTTGTGGAACCATCCCACCTCAATTATTTAATCTCAAACTCGATGCACTTTTCATTAACGACAACAAGTTCCTGTCAACCTTGCCTCAAAACCTTGGGAATTCTCCCGTCTCGGTCTTTGTTGCGGCCAATAATGCCATCACCGGTTGTATACCTTCAAGCCTGTCAAAAATGGCGCATACCCTTGAAGAGATTGTCCTCTCGAATTTGGAATTAACGGGTTGTTTACCAGAAGATATTGGATGGTTGAGGGAGCTGACAGTTCTTGATGTGAGTTTCAACAAGCTGTTTGGTCATTTGCCAGAATCTATAGGACAAATGAAGAGATTGGAGCAGCTAAATGTGGCACATAACAAGTTATCTGGTCAAATTCCCAGGAGCATATGCTTATTGCCGAATTTGGAGAATTTCACATATTCTTACAACTACTTTTCAGGTGAACCAGTGGAGTGCCTCAGGTTACCTGGAAAAGACGACACAGGAAATTGTATTCCTAATAGGCCTCAGCAGAGATCACCTCAAGAGTGCAGCTTATTCTATTTACATCCTGTTGATTGCAATGTGTGCTTAAATTTCTAGGTACTCCACAAATTCAAGCTTCAGGAACCATGGCCTCACTTGCTGTTCAAATCAAAGTTATAAGTACCGTTGGCTAGTGACCGTGTCCATGTACCAGCCAATTTTCATCATTCCTCCTTTTCGTTGAAAGTTGAAGCTTGTAGTGTTACATACATGACAAGAAGATATGATCAGCGTTTGTTGCCTAATTTTGTATTACTATTCAGATTATGGAATGAGAATGTACTTTATATTGGTGAAAATGGTTGTTGAAGTTGTGCTTTAGCTGTTGCAACATTGTCCAAGCTGAAGTTTCACACCTTTTTATTATATTCAATTTCTTAGTCATTTGACTGGTTCAATTGACCTGATCAACAGTAGTAGTTGCTGTTTTCTAGGTAGTCGTTGATCATGAGAATGTGTTCCATGTAGTGCCTCATTTTTCGTTTCCTCTGTTACTATCTTTTGCTGTATTTAAACTTATTATCTCATTAATAAAAGGACAGACTTTACATAACAGATTTTCGTTGTTCTTTCCTTTTATTGTTGATCATCTTGTTTTTCATCTCAGTCTCTCTCTTTCTGTTAAAAACTCCAACAGATTGGTATCAGAACACTCTTCTTGAGGGACCTATGATTGAGAGAAACTTTTTTTCTGTATCTCTCTTTTATCTTCTTCCATGGATTCAGAAGCTGCCTTCACTGCACTAGCACCACCAGTCTTTAATGGTGAAGGTTATCATGTCTGGGCAGCAAGGATGGAGTCTCATTTGGAGGCAAATAATCTATGGGAAGCTGTGGAGGAGGACTACGAAGTTCCTACATTACCATCAAATCCAATTATGGCACAAATTAAAAATCACAAGGAGAAGAAGACATCAAGAAAGTCGAAGGCAAGAGCTACATTATTTAATGCAGTCTCCCCTGAAATCTTTGTCATAATCATGACAATGAAATTAGCTTTTGAAGTTTGGAATTTCCAGAAGGAGGAGTATGAAAGAGATGAGAGGATCAAGGGAATGCAAATTCTTAACCTGTTCAGATAATTTGAGCTTCAAAAGATGAAGGATTTTGACATAATGAAGGACTACTATGACAGATTGCTTGGAATTGCAAACAAAGTAAGGTCACTTGGTTTTAAATTTCTTGATTCCAGATTAGTTCAAAAAATTATTGTAACTATTCCAAAAAGGTTTGCCACAACTGTTAGAAATCTCAATAGAGATTGTATTGCTGATAGTATATATTAGATGATAACAAGCTGGAGCAAGCTCCCCATCTTGGATGAACCAGTTCAACCTTCCTAACAATGATTACAGAATCGTTGTTTTCTCTATCCTCAATATACAACTATATCCCCCCTTGTTTTCTCTCCATAACTACCTTCTAACAAACTTGCCTATATGGCAGCTGACACTCTCCCCTTTTCCAATTTGTTTCTACGAGTATAAGTTTTAATGGGCTGAGTAGAAGGTGAATTGTTAACAATTCCCTCCTCCTCAATAGGCCCTTGTCCTCAAGGGGAATAGAAGGGAATTGTCCCTTTATGAAGTCTGTATCCTCCCAGGTAGCTTCCTCTACTGGTTTAGCCTTCCAACGGATTAGCCATTGTTGAACCTTTCTGCCTTTAGACTTACTGCAGCGTAAAGCCAGGACTGCTTCGAGTTTAACCCTTTCAGAAACATCCACTGCTAACCTTTGGCGAAGATCTTGCTCAATAGGGCTGTCACCTATGGCCCTTTTCAGCGGAGAAACATGAAAAACTGAATGTACCTTAGCTGTAGGTAGAAGCTGTAATTTGTAAGTAGCCTACCCTACCTTTCCAATGACCTTAAAAGGGCCATAATACCTTGCAGACAGCTTAGGACAGATACACCTTGCCATGGTGTGCTGTTTATGTGGCTTGAGCTTAACATAGACCAATTCTCCTACCTAGTACTGTACCTCCCTCTTATGAGCATCAGCGAATTTCTTCATTGATGACTGGGCATGAAGTAAATTGTGCTTAAGTTGGCGTAAAGCCTTATCTCTATCAAACAAGGCTGATGCCACTAACTCCATTTACGTCTCTCCATGTAGGAAGTGCAGTATAGATGGGGGTAAGCGGCCATAAACAACTTCAAAAGTAGTCCTTCTGATTGAAACATAAAAATTAGCGTTATACCAATACTCTGCCCAAGATAACCAATGAGACCAGTGTTTAGGCTGTTTGGAGGCAAAACAACAAAGGTAGGTTTCCAGGCACCTATTAACCACTTCTGTCTGGCCATCCGTTTAGAAATAGTAGGAGAAACTCATCTTCAATAATGTTCCTTGTAACCTGAATAATTCTTTCTAGAAATTACTTGTGAAGAGAGGGTCTCTATCATTCAATATGGAGTTAGGAATACCATGTAGCTTCACCATATCTCTTTTAAACACTTCAGCCACTGTTTTGGTCGTGAATGGGTGTTTTAGAAGTAGGAAGTGAGCATATTTCGACAACTGATCCACTATCACCATTATAACTTCATAACCTTGGGATCTAGTAAGCCTTATAATGAAGTCCATAGATGCTTCATCCCAAACCAGCTTAGGAATGGGCAAAGGCTGTAAAAGACTAGCTGGAGTCATAGCCAAGTATTTGTTCCTTTGACATGTGGCGCACTCCCGTACAAATTTCTGTATTGATGACTTTATTCCTAGCCAAAATAAACCACTAGCCAACCTCTTGTAGGTCTTAAAAAAACCAGAATGTCCCACTATAGGAGAAGAATAATACTCTTGCAGTAAATGGGGAATTAATGATGAAGTAGGAGAGAGGACTAAGTAAGTTTTCCTTCACTTGATAATCTGGTTTAGATTTCAAATTATGTCGTAAGGTCGCTATGAGTTTACTAAGTTCTGCATCCTCCTGAATCTCCTTTCGGATCACTTCCATATCAACCTAAAATGGAGCTGAAACTACTGTAAATAACAACTTATCTTCTTCCACTCTAGACAGAGCCTCTGTAACCCCATTTTGTTTTCCCAACTTATAGATCACTTCAAAATCAACACCCAACAATTTAGCCTGCCAACATTGCTGGTCTATCGATGGAATTCTCTGGTTTAGTAGATGCTTAAGGCTCTTGTGATCAGTATAGACCTTGAAATGCCTTCCCAATAAGAAATGTTTCTAATGTTGAGTAGCTAGGACTATCGCCATCATTTCTTTTTCATAAACAGACTTGGAATAAGTCGACTCAGCTAATGCCTTGCTAAAATAGGCCAAGGGGCGACCTTCTTGCATTAAGACAACACCTAATCCTTTCCCGGATGCATCACACTCAACTGAAAACTCCTTGGAGAAATTTGATAAAGCTAGAACTGGTGAGGTGGTCATTCTCTTTTTGAGTTCCTTAAAGGCCACCTGAGCTTCACTTCCCTAAGTAAACCTATTCTTCTTGGTCAGTTCCGTAAATGGTTTTGCGATTTTGCCATAATCCGTAACAAATTTTCTGTAATACCCTGTAAGCTGAAGAAACCCTCTTACTCCCTTCACATTCTTAGGTACAGGCCATTCCACAATACTTTTGATTTTCAGTGGATCCATAGCTATTCCTTGACCTGAGAGTACATAACCTAAGTATTCCATGGGCTGCTAACCAAATAAGCATTTCTTCTTGTTCGCATACAAGTGATTATCCACTAATAGCTGTAACGCCCAGGCTAGATGTAGCAAATGTTGGTTCCAATCTGAACTATAGATTAAAATGTCGTTAAATAAGACTAAAACAAATCTGCGCAACAAAGGTTTGAAAATGGAATTCATAGTAGATTGGAAGGTAGCAGGCGCGTTCATGAGTCCAAAAGGCATTACTAGGTATTCATAATGTCCTTCATGAGTATGAAAGTAGTTTTATGGACATCCTCCTCTCTAGCTCTAATCTGGTGAAAACCCGATTTCAAATCTACTTTGAAAAAGTACTTGGCCCCATGTAACTCCTCCATCAACTCATCTATTACTAGGATAGGAAACTTGTTGGGCACCATAAGTTTATTCAAAGCCCTATAGTCAACGCACACTCGCCATATCCGTCTTTCTTTTTAACAAGAATCACGGGGCTTAAAAAAGGACCTACACTAGGTGTGATAACCCTTGCTCCTAGCAACTCCTTGACCTGCCTTTCTATCTCATTCTTGTGGTGGTGCACATGCCTATAGGGTTGAAAACTTACTAGTTCCGCCCCTTCTTTCAGAACAATCGCATGATCACTGGTTTTTTGGGGAGGTAACTCATTAATCGATTGGAACAATGCATCAAATATGGTTAAAACAGCCTGCAATTCTTGTTGCTGCTCTGATTCCAAGGACCCCTTCCCTTCGATTATAACCTTTCTAATTCCTATGGACCAGAGTAATCCTTCAATCTTCGCTTCCTCACGTTTGATCATTTGTTGTAGAGCATATGGAATAGAGTCTTGCATATTAATTCCTTGCAAGGTTACTTTTGCCGCCATTCGGTCAAAAGATGTAAACATTATCTTCCAATCTACCTTGACCACCCCTAATGTCTCCAACCATGCAATACCTAATATTAAATCAGGTCCCCCAGTATTGAAAACATAAGCATCCACACTAAATTATGCTCCATTCACTTCTAGCTTAATTTCTTTACAAACGCCTTGTGAGAAAGATCGGTGCCCATCACCTAATCTAACTCCAAAGGTTCAAGTATGAGTAGTAGGGATTCTCATGGCCTTAACCAATTTACTCGACACAAAATTATAACTAGCTCCACAATCTAACATAATTAAAATAGGCATTTCGTTACATGGATCTTGTTGGTGAAGACTTTTCTCTTCCTATTTCTCTGTACTCAACCAAATTGCAAACCAACTCCCAATCCTCCTGATTCTCATCTTCCTTCACTGCAACAAGATTATTCACTGTTTCATCTTCTACACCTCCCTCCCAAATAATCGACTTGAACTCTTTATCTAGGCATTGATGAAGTGGACCAAAGGTTTGGCCACACTTGAAACACGGCCCTTTAGCTCTTCTTTCCATTAGTTGCTCATAAGATAAATTCCTAGTTCCCTTCCACCTTGGACCATTTTGTCTATTATCACCAGCTAGCACGTTTCAGGGCCTGTTTAGCAACTCCCTTTTACAAATGTGTTTCCCGTTTGCCCCAGGTGTTAGAAATTGGAAATGCCCAGTCGAGACCCATACTCAATAGTGGAAACCCCAGGCTTGTATTTTGATTCATTGGATCAGATTATTCCTTCTCTGACCAACTCCCTTTTTACCTTACATGCAACTGAAAGTAACCAGGCTCGGGTCGATGGGTCTTGACTCGATTCCTTATTTCTTCATAAAGACCTCCCAGAAAATAGCTCATAAACCACTCTTCAGGAAAATGAGTGATTTGCGAAGTCACCCTCTCAAACTCTTCGATATACTCATCCACTAGCCCACACTAAACTATTGATTTAAGTTGCTCTATCGATTTACCCTCATCCTTTCCCTCGTGGCGAGCAAACAAGGAGTGCTTGAAGCGTTCCCATGTCATGCAAGACTCTAGCTCACGTATGGACTTAAACCAGTACAACGTGGTTCCCTCCATAAATATCTGAACCATCGACAACCTAAGCTCAGCAGGAATCTCATGAATCCAGAAATAAGATTCAGCTCGTACGACCCATGCAAATGGGTCTTTTCCATGGAAAGAAGGTAAATCAACTCTTCATGCCGCATTTCTATACTCCTCCCATGCACGTTTTGTAGCCACTGAAATAGTGCGGTTCTCCTGTCTATAAGGCTTTGACCCATGTACCAGCTTTTCCCCCCAGAAGAAGAAGACGCGAGATGGGTCAGCGCTGGTGAGCCTTCTCCTCCGTCTCCGATACTCTGCTTCTCTGGGTTTCTGGCCTTAAAAGTTTGAAATCCTTCTCTCAATTTTGTCTGTAGTTGGCTTTGGGACTTTGCTAATGTCTCAACGCTAGCCATCAATGTGCTCAGCTGTGTCCTGAGATCCTTCAGTGTGGTGTCGTCTGACTTCACCATTGCTTCTTGGGCTAAAAGCAATGATTCTTATCTCCTGAGAGATGCTTCCATTGCAGACACTCTAGTTTTCATACGTGTTAAGCGCCCCCTCCTGGACGAACAAGGCCAACCTTCCTAACAATGATCACAGAATCGTTGTTTTCTCTATACTCAATAGACAACCATATCCCCCTCATTCTTTCTCCATAACTACCTTCTAACAAACTTGCCTACATGGCAGCTGACACTCCCCCCTTTTCCAATTTGTTTCTATGAATATAAGTTTTAATGGGCTTAGTTGGTATGGGCTGAGTAGAAGGTAATGTTGGCCCCAAATTCTTTTCTTATTGAATAAGCATGATTTTTCAAATTATTTTTAAGGTTTTGGTTGAATAATTGTTTTTGGTTAGAGTTTAATTAGCTTGTTAATGATGGGAAGATTTATTGCTTAGATTGATGGAAATTCGAAGTATTATTGGAGAAATTAAAATTAAGTTAGAGTGTAGTAGGTTGTTAATTAAATTGAAGGAATAAGAAAGTTTA
>JAOSBP010000206.1:41568872-41597261 GCA_027563825.1 Erythroxylum mucronatum
CTTAAGGCACAAAACATCCATAACAAAGTTCATATACAAAGACACTCTTTTCATTTCATTTTAATATTTCTAATTTCTACTAAAAATTCGGGGTCCAACATGAATGATGATACTTCCCATAATCCAATACCTATCTTACTGGGGAGGCTATTCTCAACACGACCTAAACTAAGATAGATGTTCGTAAGGTAACCTTACGATGGAATTTGATGGGTAAGTTACTAGTTTCAATATTTTTGATGTTAATAAGCACTCCCTTAATGACCACTTCATTTTTGCAATTAATGTGATTGACCTTTCAAAAGAAGAAGATTGTATGCAGAAAAATACAAATAAACAAAAAGCAATTTCCATAAAAAAGAATACCAAAGCTTTAAATGTCTCATCAAAAATCTTTACCATTGGTCAAAAAGTGTTTCTTTATTGTGCTAAATATAAATTGTTTTGCATAAATTTCGTCCTTATTGAGTCGATCCTTTTATGAAAGCTGATATTTTTCCTTATGGTGTAGTAGAGATTAAAAGTTTAAAAACATGGAAAACATTACATGTAGGTGGTCATCGACTCAAGCCTTATTCTAATGAAGGTCAACTAGAAATTGCCAAAGTCGTGATTGTTGGGGATCAAACTTTTGTAACTTGATGAGAGCAATATGGAGTTGAGCCAACGACGATAAAAAAAAAAAGCGCTACTTAGGAGGCAACCTAAAGGTTGTTGATTTCTTTTTATTTACATTTTTGCATTTACTATTTTTGTTAAATTCTCCATTTCTTACATTTGATGTTACATTGGGGCAATGTAAGTTTTAAGTGTGAGGTGGGGTCATCAATTATTTTGTATGTTTTTTAGCTTAATTGTTGCTTATGTGGAAACTTTAGCATGCACTTTTACTCTTATGATTGGTAAACATGCATTTTTTTAGAATAGTAGTGACTAGTGGTAGACAAAAGCCAGTGAGATTTTGAGCCTTATTAGACTACCACATCCATATCAGTCTCATTGTCTTTTGTTTATGTGTGACTTTCTTAACATTTACATCCTGACTTTGCTTTGATTTTCTATTCAAGACAACATTTTTATCACATGAATTAACATGGAAATGATATAGGCATTCTTTGCTTCATAAGCTACATTAGCCAAATAGCTTACCTATTAATATATTTTTTTCTTTGTTAAGCCCTTTTGAGTTTTAATTGCCTTTTCTTTTTGTGCTAACCACATTACATGCTTTAAACCTAACGAAATGTCCTACCTAAGCCATAATTAAGATAGTGGAGCATTTGTTAATTGTTAATGAATGTGGATGTACAAGAGTATAAGTGTGGGGTGGATGGTCATAATTATTGGGATGCTATTTATGCATTTAAATGAAATTCCCATGTTAATGTAGCTTCTTTCATTTTTTATTAAAAAAAGGGAAAAAAATAAGAGAAGATAAAAATAAAATAAAAAACTGATGATGAAAAAAATGATTGAATAAAACTATCAAGGAGGAAATACATTTGTTCTGAAAAGTTATTCATTTGGCTTCTCGTCCTAAAGTTATATTGAATGGGTGAATTGAGTATGTTGCTACTGTGCAAGTTTTAATCTTATAAAACCCTCAATATTTCACAAATGCACGGGTTATAGCATAGTATATAAGGTGTCGTTCCTGCTAGGAATTAGTGAACTAATCGAATACTAATTTATCTAAGGCCTAAAAGTGTAATTAAAAAAGAAAATAAAAATGAGCAAAAAATTAAGTAATTGAATATGGATAGATTGAAGGTGAAATTGTAAAATTAACATAAAAAATAAAAAAATGAGCGCAACTAATTAGAAATTAAAAATTCACGTAAGGAAGATTAACCAATTATAAGAGAAGGGTATTCATCTTATCATCTAATGCCTTAATCTCTTTTGAGTTAATTCAGTATCGATCCTAGAAGTTCAAAGGGTGATTACTTTCCTTCGAGCTATAATCATTTAACCCTAAATCATAAACCCTAATTAAATTGCATCATGGAATTTGCTATCTCTTAATTAGCAAACAACCCATTTATCTAATTAGATTTTAAGCACTCTAATAGACAATCAGGTCCATACATGGGATCTCTCTTCGTATAAATTACTGATTTAATTGTTTACGTGATCTATTAGATTGTTTAATTCTCCTTACTCAATCTAATCATTTTACTATTGGTTTACTCTCTCGATTTAATACTGAAGCATGCAAATACAATAAACAATCTCGAAACCAAACTCATTAACATCAAAAGTAATCAAATTAACATTGATTCAAGAATAAATCCCTAAAAGACTTTAGAACATCCTTAAACCCAAATTCATCATCATCACATCCAACTTATACATCAAAATGAAAGAAATAATATGATGGAACGATAAATGTAACTTGGAGTAGACTGGAATGGCAACTGATAGTTGTAGGTTGCATGATATTTTAGTGGGTAGTTTAGTATGTGTTTAGTTGTTAAATTGAATGATTAGTGCATGTTTAGGTTAGGATTATGTTATTTAGTTAGATATTTGTATTTTAAGTGTTTTATGGGTTAGAGCATGCTATTAAGCTTAAATTTTGAGTATTTGAGTGTCTTGATGTGTTAGTGTTTTAGATCGAATATCAAATAATAGAGAGAATTCAAAGGAAACCTGGAGCAAGGCCCAAGGCTACGATTATGATAGAAGTATGGCGGTTCGCCACGATATGCCACGATTGTGATAGGGAACAAAAATTAAGTGCCACGATTATGGCACTACGGGCCACAATCATGGCTTGTGCAACAACAAATGCAAACCGAGTTCTAAAACTCTACTTTTTAAGGGATATTTCAAACTTTTGGGCTTGGGTAAACCCTAATGTTTTCCGTAAATGGAAAAGATATATAACGAAAAGAATGAAGACCTAAAAGGTAGCTCCAACTTCTGCCATTTTGGGAAAACTCCAAGAAGAAAGAAGAAGAAGAGAGACGAGAGGAAGAAAAGGAGAGAGGAGTGGGCTTCTGCTATTACTACTTTCCCAATCCATCTCAATCTTGTCCAAGGGATATTTTCTTTTCATCTTGTTATTTCTTTTCTTTGAATGTGTAAGATGGATATGATAATGTTGATGGATTTGGGATTGATGATGATGTTCTAACTTTTCTTTAAGGATTTAAACTTGATTCAATTTTAATCTAGTTGTTTTTGTGTTAATTCAATTGGGTGTTGTGATTATTTGTTGTAACTTCATGCTTCGTTAATAAATGGAGAGAGTGAAACGAATGCAAAATGATTGGTTTGGTTAATGAGAGTTAATTGACCTAATAGATCATGTAAATAAACAAATTGGTAATTATAAGGGGAGGGATCTCATGTGAGGACCCAATTGTTTAATAGAATGCTTAAAATTTGATTAGGTTATGGGCTGATTGTTAATCGAGAGATTGCATGTTCGATAATGCAACTTAATTAGGGTTTATCAATTAGAGCTTAGTGATTATAACTCGAGAGAGAGTAATCCACCCTTCAATAGTTTAGAACCAACTCCACATTAAAACAAAAGTGATTAGGTTAGCATTGATGATAGGATAAATCCCTTTCTTATAATTTGGTAATTGTTCTTGTATGATTTCCCATTGTGATTTTAGTGGTGATCAATATTCAATATCATTTATGTTAATTTTACAAATTAATTTTTTTATCAATCATCTTCACGTATTTACTTTTCTATTCATTGTTATTTTCATTTTAATAATTCTTTAAGCCTTAGATAATTTAGAATTAGATTACGTTGACAACTCCTCAAGGGATCAACACCTCACATGCTACACCCACGACCTGTGCGCTTGCAGTATTTAAAACCTTGCCTCAATAGCAACAGTAGCAAATGTTCCCTCTTCCTCTCTCCTCTTCTCTTTTCTTCTCTCTTCTTCTTTAGTTTTTTCCCCTAATGTAGCAAAAATGGAGACTCTTTTTAGGGCTTCTTTCTTTTCCTTTTATATTTTTTTTCCATTTAAGGTAAAAACTAGGTTTTACCTAGGCTTAAATGTCTAAAATAGTCATCAAAAAGTTGAGTTCGAAAGTAGTCCCCGCATTTGTTATCAAAATACCTCAAACACATAAAATTAAAGCCCGATAACATGCTCTAAACCATATAACACTCAAAAAACACAAACACATAGTCATAATAACATAATTCTAACCTAACCAAGCACGAATCGTCTAATTAACAACTAAAAACATACTAAATTACCCACTAAAATAATGTAACCTATAACTATCAGTTGTATATTAGGTAGATTTTGTTTTGGAATGACCACTCCTTAAAGTTTCAATGTATTGTTATCAATGATTTTTACAAGCGATTCCTTCTAATTGGTTATGTTTTATGTGGTTTATGGTGTGAGAGCTAAATTTGAGTTGTGAAATATAAATGTTGCATTCATCATAGATAATAGTACCCAGGTTTAAATGAATGTTAGCTTGTGCGCTTGATGTTTCATTGCATGTTACTTTTGCTTCACCAACTTGATGACTTTTATGCTACATTACCCAAAATACATCTCATCTTACCCTTGCCCATATTACAACCTTAGCAAAGTCCTTTTGTTGGACCCTGAAATTTTCTTAGAAGTTAGAATTATTAAATGAAATTAAATGAGAAATTGGTGGTGATTTATTCTTGTGCAAAGAAAGGAATTCTTGAATTTGAAATGATTTATACAAGATTAAGGTAGTGAATGTAGTAAGTTGATGAAGAGTGGATATTAATTTTGGTTTTTGATGATTATGAGATTTTTTGAGTAAACTTGTATGTTTAAGGGTACTATGAAATTTATGATGAATAAGTTGGTAGAAAATGAGTAACCGAACCGAGGTCAAGGCATCACCCCGTTTGCTTTTTGATTTTAAAGCTATATTTTGTAAACAAAGCTTTAATTGCATTTTTGGAGAAAACTTTATGGTTCATGTGGTTTTCTTTGTAATTTGAATTTTTGAGACCTTGATGTATTAAGGGCTAGAAATGCCCACTAAAGCTTTGTAAGAACTTATATTTTGATATTAATGTAAGATATTCAGCTTTTATTTGTGTTTGCCGATGTTTGTTCCAAAAAGTTACTTTGGATGTTTTTGCAAATGTCCATAAGGATAGGTTTTGTGTGTACTGATTTTTGAGGCAAATTCTGGATTGTGTTAGGCTAAATTGGGCCAAGTAGCCTTCTTGAAAGTTGTAGAGGAAATTCATAGCTTTCCAATGAGGTATAGCATGCCATTTTTGGATGTGGGAATTGGAAGATATGAATTTTTGAAGTTTGAATGTTGTCTAGGAAAGAAATTACGGGACAGAAACTTTGATTGAAATTTTGACCCTCATAGAGGTGGAAATTGTTCTTGGAGTCTCATGAGAGTTGTAGGTTATATTTTTATCTTTCCATTGATATAAAGTAGGACATTTTTGGATAATGGAGTAAAAAGATATGATTTTTAGAAGTTCTGGCACTGTTTAGGATGGCATTTTTTTGGACAGCCAACTTGAAATGAATTTTTAACCCTTTTGAAGGTTGTTTTGGTTCGTAAGTTCTTCATAAAAATTGTAGAGCTTTTTGTTAGCTTTCCATTGATACCAAGTTTGTCAAATTTAGAGTTCTAGGTAAAAAGTTATGAATTTTTTAGGTTCAGTGATTTTTTAATAAAAAAGGAAAAAAAAGAAAAATCGAAGCCAGCAGCCTCGCTATGGCAAGTCGGATAGCGAGCCGTCGCGTATGCGACGCAGCTCACCGGCTCAGCTGACTCTCCTTCACTATTTTGCTTATAACTTTTCCATACGACCTCCAATTGACCCGATTTTTAAAGCGTTAGTATTCTAAGACATTCTTCTACCTCTCCAAAAAAATTCATAGGGTTTGATATTAATTTGAAAAAGATGGATTAAATCAAAGTGAGAGGATCATTTATAAGAGTATAAGTTGGATATTTTTCGGAACATGCTTCAGTATTTTGGCGATATCTTGATCTATAGAGCTTTGATTGAGTTGATTTTTGTTTCAAATTAAACTAGAGACACGGAGCTATAACTCATCTGAAGGAATAAATTTTCAATTTGGGCCCTAAGACTTTCAATTTCTAAAGTGAAGTTGGGTATAGTATTCAGTCTTGGTTTATTTTTATCCCGACAATGTTTTGGTCATAACTTCTTTATTTTTGAACTAAATTGAGTGTTTTTAGTGTCGTTAGAATCGTAAGGCAATGAGGAACAAATGTTGTAAAGAAGTCTCATTGAAATTCCTTTATGAACTATCCCAAAAATATGTTCAGAAGTAAGTGAGATGAGTTTGTTTTTGAGGTTTGACCTAGTGAGGGCTCACCAACCTTATGGGATGCACGCCTAGATGTCACATAGGACGTCGGCACGTGACTCGCAAGGGCGGGGGCCCAACAGGTAAATTGTTAACAGCAACCATTTCCTCGCTTGAAAATACTAATGACTTATCAAATGTTAGTTTGGCATAATTGATGCATGCTTTGCAAGTACAAGAACAAAAAAGGCTCATGAGGTCTGAAGGGTTTATTGAAGGTGCATTAGCTATAAAATATCAGTCTAGCCAAGGAGGAAAAGGGAGGGAGAATGAGAAGAACAAGAAGGGAAAATTAGGTTCTGATTCTCCTAATACTGGTAAGGGAACAAAATCTGATTTCCCTCCTTATAAACACTATGGAAGGAAGGGCCATCCACCTTTCAAATGCTAGAGAAAGCCAGACCAACAATGTGAGAAGTGTCAAACGATGGGACATCATCAGAGGATTTGCAAGAGCAACACTCAACAGAAGACTGGGACATAAGTGAATTTGTAGCAGAAGAATGTTGGCCAGGTTGCTGATTAGAAAGAGGAGGAGCAACTCTTTGTAGCTTCTTGCTTTGCAACTTGTAATTCAAGCGAGAAGTGGCTCATCGATAATGGTTGTACTAAGCATGTGACCTTTAATTGTGATCTCTTCAAGAAGTTGGACATTTCAGTAGCTTCCAAAGTGAAGATTGCCAATGGAGATTACATTGCGGTTAAGGAAAAAGGCACAATAGCAATTGAAAGCACTTTAGGTACAAAACTTATCAAAGATGTGTTATTTGTACCTAATATCAGTCAAAATTTGTTGAGTATTGGCCAGTTGATTCAAAAAGGTTTCAAAGTTATGTTTGAAACAAATCAATGTTAATCAAAGACGTAGAAGAAAAAGATATGTTCAAAGTAAAAATGAAAGGGAAGAGCTTTGCACTTGATCCATTGGAGGAGGAGCAAGTAGCGTTTTCTGTAACAAAAACTTATACAGAAGTCTGGTACAAGAGGCTTGGATATTGCAATCACACAACTGTGGTGAATTTGCAGAGAAAAGAATTGGCTCAAGGTCTCCCTTACCTTAAATATAAAATTCCAAATTATAAAGCCTGTCAACAAGGAAAGCAAACAAGACTTCCCTTCAAGCAAGCAACTTGGAGAGCTCCTGAAAAACTACAATTGACATACACTGATTTGGCTGGACCTCACAAAACTCCATCTCTCTATGGGAACAGGTATTTTTAATCTTCGTTGATGACTATTCTAAAATGGGTGGGATCTATTTTCTCATATTCAAGTCAGAAGTTGCTGGTATGTTTTAAAAATTCAAGCAATAGATTGAAACACAAAGTGGGCACCAAATCCGAGCTTTGAGATCTGATAATGGCAAGGAGTACACCTCCAATTAGTTTAATCTTTTTTGTGAAGAGGCTGGGATTGAACGTCAACTCATTGCTCCATACACTCCACAACAAAATGGAGTCAGCGAGAGAAAGAATCGTACCATAATGTAGATGGCTAGATGTTTGATGCTTGAGAAGAAATTGCCAAGGGAATGTTGGGCAGAAGCAGTGCACTGTTCAGATGTGAAAACAGATGAGAGATAATTTTGTGAATGAAAGAATTATCATTCATTTTTGTTAAAAGTTGTACAACGAATACAATAAAAATTTATATACAAAGCTAACTACAAAATGAGAATGTAAGCTAAGTGTCCAGCTCAACATTCTGTTATAACAGAAAAAACTTCCCTTAACTAACACTAAATAACTATTTACATTTATATTTCAACAGCCCCTTTTCAAGTTGGATATTGGTAAAAATCAACCAAACCCAACTTGAACTTGAAATTGTTGAACATTGGTGCATTGAGAGCCTTGGTAAATATATCAGCTATTTGTAAAGAAGAAGAAACATGTATTGGTTCCACTAAACCTTCCTTTGTCTGTTGACGAACCATATGACAATCAATGTCAATGTGCTTAGTTCTCTCATGGAAAACAAGATTAGCAGCTATATGTAAGGTTGCTTTATTGTCACAATTCAGAGAAACTAGAAGTTGAATTGGTGCTTCCAAGTCCCTAAGAATAAATGAAATCCACATAATCTTAGTTACAACATCAGCTATGCTCCTATATTCTGCCTCTGCTGACGATCTTGAAACTTTATCTTGCTTTTTACACTTCCAAGATACAATAGATTGTCCCATAAAAACATAATAACCTTTCAAAGATCTTCTACTGTCTATATATGCTGCCCAGTCTGCATCACTGTATATGAAAGGTTGAAAATCTACTGAAACTGGATAAAACAAACCCAACAAAGGACATCCCTTCAAATACTTCAACACATGCATTGCACAATTCTAATGAACTGTTCTAGGAGCATGCACATGCTGACTCAACTGATGCACTGCATAAGTTATATCTGATCTTGTAAATCCCAGATACAACAATCTTCCCATTACTCTTCTATACTTCTGAGCATCCTCAAGTAAATCTCCTGATTCCGTACTAAGTTTCAACCCTTTCCATAGGAGTTGTAACTGGTTTGGCACCCATTAAACCTGCTTCTGAAATGAGATCTAGAGTATATTTTCTCTTATTTACATAAGTGCCATTAGAGGACCTTGCAATTTCCAATCCAAGAAAGTATCTAGCTGGTCCTAGATTCTTTATAGTAAACTTTCGATCTAGAAAAGACTTCAAAGTATTAAGCACATGTTCTGAAGTACCAGTTAACAACATATCATCAACATAGACAAGCACTACCACAAATTCTGTCCCTTCGTGATACACAAACAAATAGTTGTCATGAACTGATTGTTTAAAACCAAAATCCAGCAATGCAGTAGTCAATTCAACATTCCATTGTCTTGAGGCCTGTTTCAAACCATAAATAGACCTCTTTAACCTACACACTTTCCCTTTCTTTGCCTTGTCATAACCATCAGGGGGCACCATGTATAATTCTTCATCAATAAAATCGTGTAAAAAAGCATTATTGATGTCTATTTGATGAAGAATCCATTGTTTTGCAGAAGCCAGGGCTAAAACTATTCTCACAGTTACTGTTTTGACTACTGGAGAAAAACTATATGTATAATCTTCACCGTCCACTTGATTGTAGCCCTTGGCCACCAATCTTGCCTTATATCTATCAATTGACCCATCGGGATGTAATTTTGTCTTAAAAACCCACTTTGACCCCATAGCCGACTTTCCTGAAGGTAACTTTACCAGTTCCCATGTTTGATTGTCTTCTAAGGCTTTTAACTCCTATTGCATTGCACTCTCCCAATGAGGTTTTCCTTTAGCTTCTGAATAATACAAAGGATCGTCAATTTTATCAACCTCTGCCAGAAAAAATTTGTATTCTGAAGAAAAACTCGTAGGATCTATAAAAGGATAAACCATAGGAGTATAGCTAGTAGGCTGCTTCACTGTGATTGTCCTCTGTCCTGACTGGCTTTTAGTAACAGCGTTTGTTACAAAATCATTTAACCAAGAAAGTGCATTTCTTGGTCTTGAACTTCTTCTGACTGCTGTTGATATTTACATCGGTTCTAACCGGTCCATCAAGACTATGTCTGAATCTACAGAACTGAAATCTATCACTGGTTGATTTGTATCATGAATTATTAAGTTTGCATCTCTTGGTTGAGTTGAAATTGAAACTTGCATAACACTCTTTTGCTACAACTGTTGTGACTGTTGTGAATTTTCTAAACCAGAATTAAAAGGAAAATTTTCTTCATGGAAAACAACATCTCTGGCAGTAACATAACCTTTACTTTCAAGATCATATAACTTGTAACCTTTCTGTCCCATCGAATGTCCCAAGTATATGCATCTTCTGGCTCTAGCTGCAAATTTATATTTCTGTGGCCGCACACTGTAAAGAAACACAAACAACCAAAAGATCTAATAATATCATAGTTGGGCTCCTTATCTGACAACAATTCATAAGATGTCTTCCATTTTAAAGATGCAGAAGGCCACCTATTTATGAGATAAGTAGCATGTAAGATACTATCACCCTAAAATTTCTTTGGTAAACCAGATTGAAACATCAAAGCCTTTGCAACTTCAAGAATGTGTCTGTGTTTCCTCTCTACTGTCCCATTCTGTTGAGGAGTATATAGACAACTCCTTTGATGTTGAATACCTCCTTTCAATAAAGCTTGAGTTGATTGCTTAAAAACTTTGTGCCATTGTAAGATCACATAATCTTTATATTACTGGAAAATTGAGTTTTCACCATAGCAAAGAAAGCCTTTAGGATATAACTCACTTGTAACTTTGAAGCCTTAAGAAAAGTCCATGTGCTTTTGCTATATTCATCCACAATCGTGAGAAAATAATGTGCTCCAGACAAAGATGCCTGAGCTTAAGGACCGCAAAAGGACCCCATACATCCACATGTATTATGTCAAAAATTTTAAAACATTCAATATCACTGGTTGGAAAACTGAATCTAGTCTATTTGGCCATTGAACAAATTTCACAACTCAGGTTTGTAACAGTTTTCTGTAAACCATTACAACATCAAATTTTCTGCATTACAGAATTAGATGGATGGCCTAACCTATTATGCAAAACATCACATTTGACTACTAATGTCTTATTTATCACACAAGTAGTTTCACCATTACTCCTATTTATAGTGCTTGAATCTTTGCAAAACAAATCACATTTCTCCTTACTTTTGAATGTGTCTCCTTTGATGACATACAAATTGTCCTTTACTTCTCCAAAAACAATCCTGTTGTCAGTCGAGAGTCCTATAAATCACAGTGAGTGGAATAACATTTAAGCATTACTGGTACAAACTTAACCAATTTACTTACTGAAATCAAGTTGTGACTGAAACTAGGAACAAACAGCACATTATTCAGCATCAGATTATTGCTCAATACCACATCTCCTTTATACTTGACATCAACAACCACTCTATTTGGTAAATGCACTTTAGTAGGTTTTGTAACTTCAAACAAATTCTGAAACCATTCTTTCCTAGTGCATATATGTGTGGAAGCACCAGTGTCAATTATCCACTCATCACTTTTTGCATACACAGGCACATTCGTATGTGAATTCGCTAGTAGCATACCTGCGTGCTCAATATTGACAAAATTCATACATTCTGTGTCAACAATCTGTTTGCCTTTCAGGATCTTCGAAAGCTCTTGTTGATTCAACTTTGTGATATCTGCATTTTGTCCTGAATTCTCATTAAAAGGAACTTCTGATAAGTGAACCTGTTTGCCCTTTCTATCTGCTTGAACTCCCTTCTTTTGCTTCAATTCCTTCCTCCAATCTAGATAACCATGAATTTTAAAATAAGAATCTCTCTCATGCCCCTCCATATTGCAATGATCACAATGTTTATCCTCTTTCTTCTGGTTATCCCTTTTTTTAAAACTTCCTTTGCCAACATTACTGCCTCTAACAAACATAGCACTGTTTTTTATTGACTCAGTATTCTGCATTTATATGTGCCTCTGCCTTTCAACTCTTGCAACCATAGAGTACACCTTATCAATACTGGGTAAAGGATCGAATGCTAAGATCTGACTTCTAATATGATCAAAAGACTGATTAAGTCCCATCAAAAATTGCAACACTCTATGCTTCATTTCTGTAGCTTCTAGCTTCTTGTTCAGTTCACATTTGCAGCCACTACATATACACATTGGCATCAGTTCCAATCGATTCATCTCATCCCAACATTTTGCCATTTTGCTGTAATACACAGCCATAGACTTATTTCCTTGTTCTGTAACATTGGTCTCTCTTTGTATTTGATAAATATGAGAACTATTTTTTTAATCCCCAAACCTTTCTTCTATTCTATCCCAAAGAATCTTGTAATTAGTGTTGTAGATAAAAGCATCTGCAAGTTCCTTCTACATAGAATTCAAGATCGATTGCTTTATCATACAATCAACCTTCCTCCATCTTTTATACTTGGCATCATTCATTGGTGAAGTCAAAGAACCATCAATAAACCCTAACTTATCCTTTGCTTCCAACGAATTCATGATTGAAAAACTTCAACTCATGTAATTGGATCCAGTCAATGGCGATGTTACTAGCACCATTCCTGGATGATCTGAATTGTGTACTCGGTAGGGATCTTCCTCCTGAAATTCAATCCTTTCGGCATATGTTCGTGAATCTGCCATTTCTCAAGTTACTCAGCTAAAACTAATTGCAATCAACTCCTGATGTGCGAATAGTTAGCAAAATTCCTCACAGCAACAAGCAGATTCAATATCTCGCATCAATCTTAGCCAATTGACTCTGATACCATGTTCAGATGTGAAAACAAATGAGAGATAATTTTGTGAGTGAAAGAACTATCATTCATTTCTATTAAAAGTTGTACAACGAATACAATAAAAACTTATATACAAAGCTAACTACAAAATGAGAATGTAAGCTAAGTGTCCAGCTCAGCATTCTATTATAACAAAAAAAACTTCCCTTAACTAACATTAAATAACTATTTACATTTATATTTCAACTTGCACACTGCAGTCTTCCTTGTCAATAGGCTTCCTACAAAGCTCTAGCAGGAAAGACTCCATATGAAGCCTGGTATGATTTTAAATCTTCTCTAAAATATCTCAGAGTGTTTGGATGCTTGTGCTTTGTTTATGTTCCTCATATTAAAAGGGATAAACTGGATAAAAAGGCAGAAGCAGACATCTTTGTTGGTTACAGCACATTTTCTAAGGCTTACAGAATTTTCCAACCAAACACTAGGAAAATTTTGATAAGCAAAGATATGCATTTCATGGAGAACGATGAGTGGGATTGGTAAGGAAAGCAATCAACGTTGATTCCTAACCAAGTTACAAAATTGCAGCTCAAAGAAGACGAGATGTTTGATGAAAATCCTATTAGAGGTATGAGATCACTTTCTAATATCTATCAGAGATGCAATGTGGCTATACTTGAACCTGCAAATATTTGTGAAGCTGAGAAAGGTCCAAAATGGGTTACCGTAATGAGGAAGAGCTTAAAATGATTGAATAAAAGTAGGCCTAGAAATTGGTAAAAAGACCCGTAGATAGAAAGGTGATTGGCGTAAAGTGGGTATTTAAAACCAAGTTAAATCCTGATGGCTCAAGCAACAAGCATAAAGCTAGGCTTGTTGTGCTTTATGCTTGTTGTGAAAGGGTATGCTCATATTTTTAGTATTGATTTTTCCGACACTTTTGCTCCTGTTGCTTGACTAGATACAATCAGGTTGTTGCTTGCAATGACTGCACAAAAGACATGAAAAGTCTGTCAACTTGTTGTTAAATCAGCCTTTCTAAATGACTTTCTTAAAGAGGAGATATACGTTGAGCAACCTGATGGATTTGCAGTCAAAGGGCATGAAGATGATCTGTATTTGCTCAAGAAAGCCTTATATGGCTTGAAACAGGCACCTAAAGCCTGATACAGTAGAATTGGTGAGCATTTGATTCAGTTGGGTTTTAGAAAAGTCTCAATGAAGCTACCCTCTACATCAAAGGTGATGAGATCAATTTTGTAGTTGTTTCATTATATGTGGATTATCTGCTGGTTACATGAAGCAATGAAGAACTTGTGACACTTTTCCTCGTAGCTTTGACACTTTTCCTTCAACCGTTACATGGTCAGAAACCTAGTAATAAAGGAAATGGTAAGAACAGAATATGCCACAATCCATGTACTAGTCTAGCAAAGTTCGGCCATCTTTTCGTCTAAGGTTTAGCTTGAGATTAAGAATGGTTTCGAGGACCTCTTTGTGAAGGCTTGATGGAGAAGAAAAATTATTCCGTTCTTTTGGGATGAGCACCACAGGTTCTTCACCTTTTCAGCATTTTTCATTACAGATTTCTCCAAATGTTTATGTTTCACACAATGGCTTTAAGAATGGCAAATTGGCAATGCTCCGCAGCAACAAATAGAAGATGGCAGTGATTGGTCATAGTGCTTGACACAGGTTTCCTGTTCCGTTTTGTTTGTCATTTGCATTCCATACTTGTCTTACAAAAGAAAAAGTTCGTTACTTTTAACACTGAACATCCCATTTCAAGTCCTATTTGTGTATGGATGGAGTAGAGTAATCTGTTGAAATCGCACGGACTGAGGCCCCAAAGTTCCTGCTCTGATGATTTCTGCTGTCGAATATCTCTCTCAGGAATGTGCATATGGGCAATGTCAGAAAATAAATTAGCTTGTACCTTATGGCAGAAGATTATAGAAATTAGGAGAAAAGATCCTATGAATCATGTTATTACTAAAGTGTGTATAATACCAGATTGAAGCGAGCTCTACAGAGCAAAAAGTATCATACAATGTAGCTTCTTGATAAGGCAGATACAAGTAACTTCTTGATCAGGCAGTTTGGAGTTCCTGCGTACGCTTATAATATAAGTTCAGGTGAGTACAGCTCAATTTACATAAGTTCAAAATGCTGGAGGAATCAGCTTATTCTTTCTAGGTCGTGCTAATTCTTAGGACCACCTAAGCTAGAATAATAACAGCTTCATTCTAATTAGTCCAAGAAACGAATCTCTAGAACACAACAGGACCAGTTCAAGGAACTTCGGTCAATTGTATCAAGAAACTTCTGCATTTACCTTAGTTCTCATTCGTAGAAGGTCTCACACACCCACAGAAACAACCCTTCCTCCGCCTTCTACGACTTCCCCTCCCATTGTTGAGAAAGTCCTTCAAGATGATGCCAGTTTTACTTCCAGGAAATCTGTGTTTAACTTTGTTTTTCTTTTCACCATCCAGTTTAAGAAAAATGTACTGGATGCTCTGCAGCTCGAGCTCCAATCGACCAATCTTCTCAGACCCATTCCAAGCTCGTTCTGTCAACCCCTTTCTGTATCCAGTGTCTGCTTCCTCTGACTCTTCTGAATTGTTATCCTCCAAATGCAAGGTTCTTTCCTCAATGTCTGTCGTTAACTGATCATTAACATCAACCAAATGCATGACAGCCTCCTCAATTTCTTGCAATTGTCTCTTCACTCTATCAAATTCAAGATCCTTGGCCATTTTGCTCCTTTCTGCTTCTAACTTCTTTTTCAGATCTTGCACTGACGTTTGAATAGAGATTAATTTCTGAGCATCAGAAGCTAGTCGCTCCAAGATCTTTCCCCTGTTTCTCTCATGATTTGACTCTTTGCTACTGCTTGTAGGTACCTCTAGCTTGTCAATTCCCACTTCCTTCTCAACTTGAAACTCTAAAGAGGGATTCCAACTCTTCCTCTGGCAAACTATCTCATGGTGCGCAACACCATCTAGTAGATCACCTGCCTCTTTTTCTTTGCCTTTAGACATTGGATCAAGGCCAAAATCTTTTGTAGACTCCCATAATCGGAGCATCCGATCATCAGACTCAGCTTTCTCTCCCTTGCTTCTCCCACTTGGCGAGCAGTTTGAGACCTGATCAAGTGGGATATCTTTCATCAACATCCCATTCCTCACTCCTGAACTTTCAGGTTTAGTCCTGTGCATATCAGCAGAAACAAGATCATTTTTAAGTTGCTTCTTCTCATGTTCTTCATTTGAGCTACTGCCACTTGGCAACCATTCATGCCCTTTATGTACAGCTTCTAGAGAAAAGTTGGAGTTTTCTGTTACTTCATGATCATCAGTTTCTTCAATAATTGCCTTCTTAGCTGCAACCCTGTCCATTTCTCCAGTTACTACCTTCTCAACTGCCCTGATTTGAGACTGCATCTTCAACAAGTATGAAATTCCATCTGCTGTGATCATGCTGTCATCATCTGTGCAATCCTGAGGAGAAGTAGCAGTATTGAAACCCTAATGATATGGTAATAAAAGAATTTATCAGTATGTGAACCAACTAATGAGAACAGTTGAAAGGAAACATTAGGAGAATTTTGAAGAACTGGCTTGACTCCTGGCCCCCTAGCAGAAATGGCATAGAAACCTATTCAAATGTAATTAGCAGATGAGCTTTTCCAGAAAAAGTGCAGAGAAACTCAAAATAAATTTAAGCCAAGCTCCCTGCCATCAAATAATTAAGTTTCATTTGTAAGTTCTGAGCATTAATTTAGACATGAGATTGTTGGTGAGCAAGGGTGAGCAAGGAACTTTGCATCTTTTCTTAGCAGGAAAGAAGGAACATTGAAAAAAACCGAGATGTATCTGGCTTGGACTTAACATTGTGAACTAGAGAACATCTGAAACCTACCTGCTGTCCCCCATTGCCTGCAGCAAAAAGCTTTTTGTGGAGTAAGGCATTTTGCTCTAAAGAGTCTACATTTTCTCTCAAAGAAGCTATAACAGGACCATATGCAGACAATTGATCCTTTAGCCCTCCAAGTTCAGACTCCAAGAAGCTAAATCTTGTCTTCATCTGCTGAATCTCAGTTTCCTTGGTAGCATTTTCTTCTTCAAGATTCTCACAAACTGTAGTCAGTTCTTGAACCTTATTTTCAAGCAGAACTTCATGGATGGTGGATACTTGAAGATCAAAATAAAAAGAGGAAGCCTCAGCCTCCCACACTTCACAATCATTTGTTCTTTCTTTCAGCTCCAAGCTCAAGCTCTCTTCCCTACTCCTTTGTTCTTCAAGTTCCTTATGCAACATTCCCATTGCCGACTCCAGATTCTCATTTGCATCACAAAGGCGTTCCATTTCCTTTTTCTGAGTCATATTATGCTTTGACAGCTCAAAAATCTGATGCTCCATATTTTCTCTGGTCATTTTTAATGCTTCACATTCCCGCTTCAGTTCCTCAATAGTTCTGCTAAATTCTGCATTTAGGTTGTGTGCAGCCCTGAGTTGCTGTTGTGCTTCCGAAAACTCAATTGCTTTCTGTCTCAGAAAATCCTTTCCAATCAGAACTTCAAAATTTAACTGATCAATTGAGTCTCTGTTTTCATGAATCTCACGCTGCAACTTCTCAAGTGTATCATTAGCGTGCAAACTTTCAGTTTCTTTGGCTTCCAGCTTCTCACCCAACATTTCAAGCTTCTTCTTCAGGTTGCAATTAATCAGGTGGAAACTGCTAAGATCTTCAGAAAGGACTTCGAGTTCCTTAGCTTTCTCAGTCCCAAAGCTCTCAAAGATCAATGAGGCAACACTGAAAGATAATGCATGCTCGAGAATACTACTGTTCTCCTCTTGAAATACAAGCATTTCCTTTTTCAGGTCTGAAAATTTCTGCCACAGAAGTTTATTTTCTTCAAGCAACTCACAGTTTTCTTCTTTCAATGCTACATAAGAATTTTGAAAACATATGACTTCTGCTCTCTGAGTTTCCAACTGTGCTTCCAGTAATTCATGTTGTTGCTCCTTCTGGGTCACTTCCAACTTCAACTGTTCATTCAATTCAAGGAGTTCAAGCTTACTCTTCTGCAGCATAGTTTGTTGTTGTTGCATCATCTCAAACTCCTGATCAAGGATTTTCTTCTCCAACTCAAGTTCACCACCTTGCAATCTCATTTGTCCAAGGAAAGTTAAAAGCACTAAGTTCTCGACCATCATCAGATGCTTCTCATCATCACTTTGCATATAAGAACATTTTAGGTCCTCAATATTGTCCAGAATACGAGGAAGAGGAACTTTTTCTTCTTCAATTCCCTTTGGATCTTTAAGTGGATCAAATTGTAGGGCCCTGAATATTTGATTAATACCCATCCTCAGCTTTTGAATTTCATGAGACAAGAATTCTGCTTCAGCTTGCTGCTCAAGATTCTCATTCTCCAATTCTGAAATCAGTTTACCTGACAATTTTGCTGCCTCAACATGTCTTTGGCATTCGATAAACATGGATAAGTTCTTCTCTTCCAAATCTTCAATAAACTTCTGCAAGATGAAGATCTCAACCTGAGCTTTAACAGCTTTTTCTAGTTCTTCTTCAAATTGTTTCTTACTCATCCTGCTTTCTTCTTGTAGTAGATGAACCTGGTTTTCCAGATCTGCCAAACGGGACTCACTTGACTGCATATAACAGGCATGCTCTTGTTTTTCCACGCCAAGGTAGCCCCATAGCTCTTTTACTTGACAAAGAGTGGACGCTTTCTCCTTCTCTAGATCAGTATACTTCTGCTCTAGCCTTGTAAACCTCCTCTCTAGGTGTCCCAGTCTCTGTTCAACATTTTCTAGTTGAGAGACCAGGGTGTTTCTTTCATTAAGAAGGTTGCTCTTTTCATTTTTGAGTATCTCATAGAATTCTTCCAAGCTTTTTGACTTAGTCTTCAGACCTTCAAGTTCCATGTTTGCACCAGAAAGAGAATTCTCCAGCAATATATTTCTTTCCAAAAGCTTCTGCATATTCTCAGTCATTAACTGCAATTGAGAAAGAAGGATAGATTTCTCAGCAACAAGACCAGCTTTTTCACCTTGAAGAGAGCGGCAAGAATCCTGCAGATCCTTAACCTTCTCTCCTGACCCTTCCAACTTGCCACTCAATTCAGAGATTGTTCTGTCCAAAGCAACATTATTTTCCAAAAGCTTATCCATGTCCTTCAGCTTCTCAAAGAGTACTTCTTTTTCATCTGTTTGCTTTTGGTATATGTCTTTTAGTTTCAAGTTCTCATCTTGCAAAGCTTTCACAGACGAAGCAAGGCTTTCAGGATTTAGCCCTACCGAGTGCACTTGCCCAATGAAAAAATTATATCTCTGATTCAAACCTTTAATTTCCTCCTTTAAATGACAAATCTCCTTCTGTAGTGAATTACTTTGGGCTACTTGTAGGGCCAGTTCCTCTTCAAGCTTCTTTTTCAATTCTTTCAAGCCAAGGATCTCATTTTGTAAATTCAGTATGGAGATGCTAGAAGAAGTGTTCAATTCATTGAGGTTCCGATTCTCTTCCTGAGAATTCCGAAGATGTTCTTGCATATCATGATTACACATCTCCAAGTCATTCAACAGCTGAAGCTTATTCTGAAGCTCTAGTGTTAAAGCTCTCTGCTCCTCTTGAGATTGTAAGTGCAACTTCTGTAAAGTTTGCAAGGTGGTCTCAGCTTTAGACAACCTTGATTGCTCATCTTGGAGCAAACACTTAAGTTTCTCCAACTCTGTCTCCTTGTCCAGAAGTTCTTGATCCTTCTCTGCTATCTTCTGTGCCAGATTGTCTGCCTCTAACTGAAGTGATTGATTTGATACCTCTAAAAGACAACAATTTTCTTCTGCATTTCTCAACTTTGTGGCCCCTATCTGAATTTCAGCACTTAATCTCTTGACATCATCTTGGGCATGGCAAATTTCACTCTCCATCTTGGCTATCCTCTCCAAGCATTGCTCATACCGGACTTCAACACCATCTTTCTCATCTCTCAATTGAATGAGAGCTTGGTTCAATCCTTGAATTTCAATTTCTGCTCTTTCTGTCTGGTTGTTAAGCGTTCTGGCATTTTCCTCAGCAAGAGAGATTTTCTTTTCCAAGTTAGATATCATTTCAAGACATTGGCTGTATTCATGCAGACCAGCTTCCTTTTCCGCCTCTAATGCAAAAAGTTCTTGCTTCAGATTTTGAGCTTCTGTTTCTGCCTTTTCAGCTCGCTCATTAAGACCTTGGGCATTTTCTTGGGCATGAGCAATCATCTTCTCCAAAGCAGATATGCTTTCCAAACATTTATTCTGCTGGAGAAGACTAGCATCCCTCTCAGCTTCTAACTTAGCAAGGGTTTCCTTCAGAATCTTAATTTCAATTTCAGCCCTGCTTGCCCGTTCATCAAGTCCCCCAACATCTTTGAGTTCTTTCTCCAAGCTAAATAACTTCTGCATGCTCTGCTGGTATTGAAGGAGCAGAGATTCTTTTTCAGCTTGAATTTCTGCAAGAGTTCTCTTTAAGGCCAAAACTTCAGTATGAGCTTGCTTCATGTTTTCAATCTCTACTGTTTCATTAACCTTTGAACCCTTTTTCGACTTCCCTTCAGCAACTTTTGGAACTCTCTGCAGTGTTTCTCCTGAACCAAACATCTCGTTGAGTTGTTTTAAACCCTTTTTGCTTATTCCAAAGTCCGAGCCTTCTGAAAACTCTCCATCTGGGTCAAGGAATGCACGAATTGGATGCAGAAATTCTGGTGTCTGAGGCTCACCCTCAGGGCATGATGAGACCGATGATGAGTCGTCAGTCAGTACATATGGCACTTGGTTAGGAAATGCCTCTGCCATCGTTCGGTGGGCTTGACGAAGCTCCCCAGTTGCATGATCATACCTCTCAGCCAATGCACGATATGCTCTATAAAATTCCTCAACTAATTTCATTAGCTCTGGACGTTTCTTATAGTACATTTCTGCCCTCCTAGCAAATGAGTCAGCATCTTCTTCGATGAGTTTGATCATTGCTTTGACTTTCGCATCCATATCTATTGAAAAACATTCATTACATTCAAAACATGGAACATAAATTCCAAAATTGCTTATACGAAAATACATAAATGTCAGTATACATGAAAGGGAAATGATGAACAGTCAGATTAGCAATTAGATTTCCTGTCATGCATATTGCAATGCTTATATTTTTGTTTGATATTCGCTTCTAGATTTACATGATTTATAGATGTCATTATGCAGAGAAATTGTTATTGTTGGGAAAGAACTTGATGCAATACAGCGCAAACAAAATTCTAATGATCTGAAGAGGATGGTAACCAATGGAAGGAGAGAGTTTTGGTCATTACATTTGGTTCCATTTAACAATTTAAAGAGTCAATCCTAAGAACATAGCATGAAATTGCAACAGCAAACATAAAAAACAACTGAGTTTGAGAGCTTGTCCCGTTATATATTTTTATTTATTGCTTAAGATGATCTTGTATCTGCACCCGTATTAATATCTAAAGGTGCTAGCCTCCAGTTATGTTGTTTAACCTTTAGATAAGTAGTAATTGTTGCATAGCTGGTAATTTTCCCTCAATTAACATAACAGAAATAATAATGGGTTTCACCATATAGCAAGTCCTTCAAAAAATGAGAAACTTAACTAAAATGCCAGAAAATTGTTTCACTCAGCCTGCAGATGAGATGAATGATAATGGGAATTAATTATCTTGGTATAATCAATTTTCTTATGAAAATAAGATGAGGAAAACAATCGTAGATGAGATATATCCTCTAAGATGACAAAAAATCATTGAAAGCTCAGAATTGGGGTACTGCCAAATTAACCTGGAAGAAAGTTTAATAGTCAATGAAATAACTGACTATGAGTTGCATGATTCAGAAGCCAAAAGGGTTCAGAATTTTCTGATAAAACCAAAGCAAGTTGCAGCTAACTGAGGTACTAACAGCTCCCATAAATAGTTTGTGACAGTCTTGTTATACACAAAACTTTCACTGTATATAACTCTACGCTTGCTCACAGAAAAAGTTTTGAAAATTCCAGGAGGATCTGATGTTTGCCTCAAAATCAGCCGATATAGCAGGTAAAACAAACATACCCCTCAATGTTTCCACACAAGTATGAAGTGAACATCACGATCACAATTTCACAAAGACATTAGGAGATATTAGTACCAGTAAGATTTTCTTGAAGCCATTTTGAATTCTTCGGACTGATATGGCTATCCCACCACCAAGAATACAATCTCCTGGACTCAGAATGCAACAAGCTTGCCATGATTCCAGCAGAGAACAACAATAGGACTGGTTTGGATTTTGGAAAGCCTGGTCCTTGTACCAGTAACAGTAACCTAACTAATGGATCCAGGCCAGAACAGCAATTCAATTCACCCCAACTTCCGAACTAATTATTGCAGGGGCCTTCAAGATAGTATATGTCGCAATTGCTACTGCACAGTATAGATGACAAAGCAATCATAACATCAGTCAATATGAAACAGATATTTTCAAAGTATATAGACAGTTGCTTCTTAGATTACCTGCTTAATTGGTCAATTGTATTTAGTGTCTACAACTTTCAGTAACAATCGAACTTCCTTAAACAACCTTCAAATCTTTAACTAAAAGAAACCGCAAATCAGATCATAGAACCTCTGAATCGCAAATACACCAGGAAATCAATCGTCAGGATATCAAAGAGATAGAACTGAAAACATAGGCTATATTTTATCAGTTCAAGGATAAAACTGTAAGGAGCCAGATAGATGTCTATTAAATGCAATGTGGATTTGCAGAAACTAGCGACTCAAACAGATAACAGAAGAAGGGAAAGGATGTTGAAAAACCAGAATCAAAAATATCAAATTCAAAAAGTCAATATACGAACCATTCAAAAGTAAAAAGGCAAGATCTTCAAATCATCGAAGCAGAAAGTCCCCAAAAAACTCCAATCTTTCCAAGCAAAAGCCTAAGAAGTCAGAAAAAAAAAATAAAAATAAAACATCAACATCGTGTATGAAGAAGTAGCAACAGGAATGGTGAGACTGCCAACATGCAGCACTAAAATCCAGAAATGGGTTTAAATCAGCATACTAAAACTCCTTCCAACAGAAAACAAAAAGAAACACACTTCAGTTCAGGCAAACGGGCAACAACAAAACTGAAAAAGAACAGATCTTTGAAAACCATTGACCATCAGATGCATACCAAAGAACAAAACACAACAACGGGGTTGTGATCACCAGCTGTGATACTAAACTCCCAGTGGCATATCCTCTTAGTCACCCCATGTTCTCTCCCTCATGTCTAACTCACAAACACACTCATTTGTCTCATGCTCTCTACAATGAGGCACTCTGCATTAGTTCGAGAGGTTTGGTTGGCACAGTAACTGCAGTAGAGTCCCGTATGAAATGGGAATGCAAATAAATGATCAAATAAGGAAAGGAAAATATTAATTTTTTTCTTCCATGTTCCTCTTAATACGGGATATTTAAGTCGGAGCACACATATACACATGCGCAAAAGTATTCGAGTACATGGTAAAAGCGCTTGTTGTCTTCGCCGATTGTTGTTAAGATATTAACAATTAAGGATATACATCGCTAAACGGTCACATTCTGAAGGTTTTTGCTGTCTTTTGTCGTTACCTATAAGTAAGGAGGAGAGTCTGACATGGAAAGCCAAAGACTCTGACAAACCTTAAGGAATGGACTGATGCACCCTTTTGCCTTACGTTGGCATCTTGATTATTTTATGTTTATGTTCTTCCTCCGGCTCCTGAAGGCCGAAAGCTTACCACTGCAATCTGAACTCAAATCATGAGTTAAGCATGAAAAATGGAATACCCTTTTATTTCCATTTCTCCCTGTCTTCACTTGACCATGCCAATCTACCATGATTATGAACATCTCTAATACGGGTAATGAATCTTGACAATAGAAGTGGAAACCATTCTTTTCTAAGCTTAAAAGGGAAACAAAAAAAAGATTATGGTATGAAAAAATCATTAAATAATATTTAATCTCCTACAACCCTGAGAAACAAAGGCATAACCCAATCTCAAGCACCCCTTTGTTGAAGATTGGTCCACCATCGTTTATTCTGATCACATAGCCAAGCCCACTTGTACGAGTATCTTTTACAAATCTCTCTACATACCCTTCAAAAGAAGAACATTATAAAATCACATGCCAGTGTTCAGAATCAGAAAAGGGAAGCAAATGGAAGATTCGGTTGCCTATTGTATATAATAGAGTTCACACGGACCATCATGTATGCAATTCCATCTACCACATGTGCATATTGGTATAGTTTTGTCTATCGTGTGCTTTCTCAATGTAATTCGAGAATCAAGATATGTTAAATGTAGAAATATCTATTAAAATGAATTCGTTATTTAATTTTAAATTATTAATTTGTCGAGTAATATAATTAATAATTACTCAATAAGTAATATAAGATTATCATTAAGTTGTTACTAAGGAAGAAGGTAGGCTATTTGTATAGTTGTCACACTTAATCATATCTAATTAAGACATTAGTAGTCTACTAATTATGCATCATATCATAATTAGTAGAGTATTTATTATTACATTTCTCCTCAATGTTATACTAAAAATAACAATCAATAGTTGCTAATGTATCTTCTTTCCCTTATTTTGGTAGTTCTTTACCTTTTGTTCTTAATAATTGAGGATTAATTATTTTAATAATTAGTATATGACAATATTTAGATAGAAATCTCGCTAAATCGCGATAATTTTTGATATATTTTAAAAAGAAGAGTTAAAATTTAGTTGAGAATAGTCTCCAACCCACATTTTATAATATATCATTAACACTTTGTATTATGTAAATGCAAAAGCGTGATAAACAAGTGTTAGCTTCTTAATCCAGGGACCGTGGACATGTACAGTTCAACTATACAGCAATTCTGCTTTCATTTTCCAAGTACAATTTTGATGTTACTCACCACCAAACCAAAGCTTCAACACTTTTAAGGCAAACAAACCCAAGTGATGCCATCTTCTTCATTCTCCCTCGCTTACATTATTCAGCAAGAAAAGAGTAGAAAGGATAGGAGTTGTGTTGCATGTGTGAATGGCTTTTCTGCGGGACATTTTCAGCTCATATCTACCATTCACCATTACAGGAGGAAACAACACTCTTGACCCCACACCAACCTCAACTACATCTTGTCCCCAAAAAGGAATGGAGAAGGAGAACTTTTCTCCAGGGTTGGTGAAATTATTAGATTAAAATTTTGAATCGATTTGAGGGAAGCTACAACTCATTATGACTTTTAAGAACATAGTTAGTCATAAATAAAGTTATGTTGTGAATTATAAGCAATATTTAAATTAAGGAAGTTCGGGAGAAATTAAACTAGATCCGATACAAATGAAAGTTTTTAAAGAAGTTCGGGAGAAATTGAACTGAATCCGAAATGAGTTTATATATAATTATGATATCATATATCAACTCAAAACTTTAAGACAACTCTAATTATAAATTTTTTAATAAATTATGCAGATCTTTATTATTGCACAGCTAAAAAGCAGCGACTGTGATTATGCCGACACCAAAAGAAGATATAGCAGATGCGATCCTGAGGCCGAAAAGATGAAAAAGGTCCATATTATTTTTCTGTTTTTTAGTGAATGGCCAGCTATTGCTTTACCCGATGTTCCCTGGAAAGATTCTGAAAAGGTGGATGAGAGGCACTTACGGACTTTGCTGGTCCTGTGGTAGCGAGTGAACCTATTTGGATTTTAGTCACCTTTTAAAGCAGAAATGTCATGTATGGCCTTCCATTCCATGTCCACTGTTTTCATGTGCACTAAATTTTACCATTTGCTTCCCATATGCTCAAGAGTGTTTAGATTGGAATCAGGAAAAAAGACAACAGGTAGCAATCAATCATGCCTCCTTTTGGATAGTGTTGGCCATAATGGACCCTCACCCTATTCGATATCTCCAAAATTCTTGTCAAATGCATATGACAAAAGTTTCACTATGCCCTTTAGGCTCGTCCAATCGTACAAATAGTGTTGTTAGAGGTTATGAGTTGAAGTTTTTATAGTGAGATTTTTTAGTAATTGTATTAGTTGATGAGAATGTAGTTTTAATTAGAGTTTATCACAAATTAATTAAATCCATTTTATTATTAGTTATTTGTTAGTCGTTATTTAATTAATGTATATAATTCATAAATTGAGTAATCTCAATGAAATATATGGTGCTTTAGAGGTTACAATTTCGAGTTTTTAAACTTTGTATTAGTTAATCCATACGTGTTTTGAATTAAATTTTATCGTGGATTAATTAAATAAAACTTATCAATTTTTGATCGATAAGGTGAAGGATCGCTTGAACGGATGGAATGTTCAACGTCTCTCTTTAGCTGGCCGTGTCACTCTTACCAAATCAGTTCTGTTGGCGATTCCGACTTACTTCATGCAGACTGCTATGATTCTCATGGGAGTTTGGAAGGAGATCGAGAAACATGTTTGCCGCTTTATCTGGGGTTCCACGGAGAATTCAAGGAAAACGGCCCTTGTTAAATGGGATGATATTTGTCAGCCCTTGATCAACGGCGGATTGGGGTTGCGCAAATTGCACCGTCAAAATAAATGTTTTATGTTGAAACTTGATTTTCAGATCCTTACTAATCCTAATGCTTTTTGGGTGCAGGTTCTCCGAAGTAAGTATAGGGTCATCAGTCGAATTATTCGAGGCCTGCGATAAAGCGCCAAAACGCTACAGCGGATGCTATAGCTCGGATCAGACCTGAGGTGTCTTTGGGTATGGTGGTTTTTCAACAACCCCCGGATGTTATACTGCCAACTCTAAATGATGATCGCATGGGTGTTAGTCGCACTCAGCACATTACTCCTGTTGTTCGTTCTAACTAGTTGTTAGCTCTTCTATTTACCAAAAAAAAAATAATGTGCAGAGGGATATGGTTGAGATGATACCAAATTTTAATGCAAGGGTTGGGGTAGTTGATTGTTGTAGGGCGAACAGTAGACTATGGGTTGGACATTGATTTTAAAGAGAATTAAGGACTTGGAAGGTAGTGTCATAAGAAACCCTATTGAAGAGACAACTCAGCATCTAACAAACTCCTACTTTGAAAATTATTTCCATGTATTCGACTTCTTCCTTGAGTGTCGGTGCCTGGGGGTTTGTTTGTGTCCTACGGATTGTGGGTTGGATTAATGGGTAGAGTTTGTCTTTTATGTGTTTATCAAGTTACGATTTTTTAAGTCTAAGTTACCACTTGAAAGGTTACTTCTTACCTTAATTGAAATATTGGTTAAACACGTCGATTTAAAATGTTAAGTTGAATTTAAATTTGCCAGGCATTTGTTGATGGCGCAACATTTCAACAGAGAGATGTCACAGGTTTTGCGGTAGTTTTTGAAGATCTTGAAAGTAGATTTATCAAAACTATATTTGGTTACCAAGAAGGTGTTAAAAGTGCTGCAGTAGCGGAGGTAATTATTTTGTGTGAGGCGTTATTACATGCAAAGTCTCGCTTCCATGATGACGGTTTTATTTTTACAGATTGTCGACATTTATTTCTTGCTTTTATCCTCTCATCCTCTTGACTTTTCTGAGCTAGGTTTAATTGTTAAAGATTGTTTGCTTATTCTTGAGTCTAAACCGGATATACAAGTTCGGTGGATTCACAGAAACTTGAATAGTGTTGCTCTTCAACTGGCTAGAGCATGTATTAGATACTCCCCTTTTGTTTCTTGGGAGGTTGTTTTGAATGTTATCATCCAATTCTTCATTTGATTAATGAAATGGTTCTTTTCTTTCAAAAAAAAAAATTGCTAAATCTAACATTTGAATGAATTAAAAATTTTAAGATTTTTAAAAAGTCCAAAAAAAACCCAGAACCCAATAAACTCAAAATTTATAAAACTTTAAATTTTAAACACAAATCAAACATGGTCTAATTCAAAACATAAATAAAATAAAATAAACTTTAATTAAAAATAGAAATGAACCAAGTTAAAATATTTATAACCCGAGCCCATCTCAAGATTTTCTGAAACAAGCCCAAGTTGAGCTATTTAACTAAATCCGATCAGGATTCAAGTTAATTTCATTTTGGCCACATTTAATGTGTCAGACTAGGTCAAATTGTCAACCCATTAATCAAGAGATCAGATCCTCTGTTTCAATTAACTATTCTTACCCTCTCTCATTAAATTTTGTTCACACGTTTACATGATAAATTATATAACACAGAGTTAAAATACCCTAATAAAAACAGGGTACTCCAACCCGTAATCCAGGCACTTCATCACCAATGCAACGACAGGGTAGAGCCAGACCTGGCCAACACCCGGTAAATACGACCCAAATGCTAAATCAGGACATGGCTCGTACCGAGCAAAAGTAACTCTCAGCTCGTACCCTTAGGTCCTGTTTGGTTGAATGTTAATTAATAAAATAGAATGAAAGGAAATGGAAGGGAATGGAATGGATTGTAATACAGTAAAAAGTTATTTGAGAAGGGTGGAAAGGTTCATAATGTAATATTGTGAAATATTATTTGTAAGATTGATGTAATGGAATGTAATGTATAATAAATGACTTTTATACCCTTTATACTAAAATGGTTGTTACAGGAGAAATATTATTTTATTATTAATTATCTATTAATATTTGTATTAATTATTTAATATATTTTATTTTATTTTATGTGATTTATATTAAAAATAATTTATTTATATAAAAATATATA